>JABEYC010000247.1:0-34994 GCA_013266195.1 Fusarium zealandicum
GAGAGGGACAGGTCGTCTATCGACTGCTCGAGGGTTTGCCCGTGGGCTCCATGGTGTGAAGCTGCGTCCTCGTCTGCGGCGCCGGTTCGAGGAGAGTAGAAGGAGGGCAGGGCAGTGCTGGAACCCGTCGGCGAGCCTGACATGGCATCGGTCGGCATGTTTTGGCTGAGGCGGGCAGGGTCGGCGCCGCAATCGGAATTTGGAGGGGTCTAGGTCACGTTTGTGTCGCAAGTGCTGTGGGCTTGGCGGGTGCGGTCGCTAGATGGGCATTGGACGGCGGAGATGGTCGCAATTGGAGATGGTCTAGAGAACGGTTGCAGAGAAGTCGTGTGTCGTCTCGTGCTTGGTAGGCAATGGACACTTTGAGCAAGCACAGGTTCAACGATGGCGATGGTTTGCGGAACCATCACTTGGTACGGAGTAGTTTAGTGGGGTTCAAGGGTGCAGGATGCGGGTGGTCCAAGAATTAGTCATCAATTGAATGGGTAGTACTACTCATTCTCCCCGCCTTCGCTGCGGCGCCGTCTCCGCAGCATCAGACTCGGGGATCTTTTTCTACCAGGTACGAATCTATCTCTACAGAACATATCAAGGGAGATATTCCACACTACTGAGTCCGTCTATGGCTACGGGAAACACCGCTATGATCCGTTGAATAACGGTCTGCCCGTCGAGTATGGAAAAAGCCACCCACGACAGTATTTAGAACCTCGGCGAAAGCGATCGAGGGGGGGGCATGTGGGGTGCCTCTGTCAGCATTTCCAATCGTCCAACGAGTCTGACTCAGGACTGCTCAAGTAGGGACGAGTAATTGTTACAGTGTTTGAATCATTGGAGCTTATTGAAGAGTAGTACGCATCTATATTAGCCACAGTGAGACTATGAGTGTACTTGGGTAACCTAACAAAGGCTCGAACAGTATCACTCTCATAGAATATCACACCTGCCTCTTTGGGTGATTTTGCGACTTCAATCCGGCCCTCACATTAGACACGAGACGAGCTCAAGCCATATGCTTCAGCTAGCGTCACAAAATTATCCGTTTTATGATTGACCATATATTACGGTGTTAATACCGTTTCCCGCGTCGTCCCGTCTCCCATTAATTAGCCTCCGAAGCTGACAGCCAACCACCCAACCACACGTTGAACCTCATCGTCCCCAGCATATGATCTACACACCACGGCCCGTCCCAAGAGAAGGGATGAAACATGCTCACCCCAGCCTTGATGCAGGTACACATCAGACATCGTACTACGTAGGAGCACATCCCTGCTTCCAGGCGCCATGAACCGTGAGAAACCTACAGACAAGAGACAGTGGGCTGGCCGCCTATGTACGCGCCGCGGCGTTTTCCTCTCACTGTTTCATCTTGACTACTCACTCGAGCCGCCATCCCCAGATTTCGTTCGACAGCCCATGTGCTGGCATGGTTGCGCTTCCTCCCGACTACAACCCAAGCTCATCAAGCTGATAGCCCTGCCGCCCTGTTTCGAGAGTAAACGTTAAAACCCGCACGGTTATTCTCAAGAAAAGGAGGAAAACTCTATTGTCTGTCCTAGGTCTGTGTGTAGGTAGTATGGTGACACGGTTATGTTGCCTATGAGCGTCACTCACTCAGCGCATAACCAGACACCAGTCCAACCCAACATTAGTTGCATGCAGTGCCAGCAAAGCAACAGATCAATTTAAACAAGTATGACGTTTCGTTTCAATTCTCCTCGCGGAGGATTTTCGCCAACCCGGCTGCGCATGAATCCTTCTTCTGCACGTCGCGTGCACTTCCAATTGGCCAGTGTCCTTGTGCGCACAGAACAGCTGGTCCATGCCAGCGAAGGGAAAATAAGGTACCCGCGACTCTCTGCATGCACAAGCTTTGGGGGCCACAGGAGATGAAACAGTCCAAAGCGGTCGGGCTCGTGGCTTCAAGGGGGAAGCCACGCAGACATAGCTGAGAGCAGGGGTTACTCAAGGGGGGCTGAGGACAAGGGGTGTAACCGTGTAAGGCGGTCTCGGGCCTCTCAGAAACGATGGAGGACATTACACTCACAACTGACGTTTACGCAGAAAGAAACTCATGAGTAAAGAAGAAAGTAACGTGAAGTGGTATTTGATTTGTTCATCAAGTATGTACATGAAGCGAATGAGAAGCAAAAACAATCCTTTTTTTTCTCCTGTATCCTGTATATCATTCCCAGTGTTCATATCGTTCGTAGCGAGTGACGCGCCCCCCGGATCTCTACCAGGGCGGGCGGTTTTCTAATTGTGATCATCATGAAAGCGAGATAAGTGTCTCTCATCTACAGGGCGGTGACCTTCTTGCCGGAGCCGTAGATGACGTTGGTGACCTTGAGCTTGGTCTCCTTGACGGATCCGAGGCCGCTGGGGCACTCAGGCTGGTTGCTGACGGCGAGGTTGAGATGGCACTTCTCGTCAACACCGTGCTTGCAGACAGGATCGTTGATGTTGTAGAGGACGTAGTTCTGAGCGACCCAGCTCTTGGGCTCGCTGAGGCACGAGGCGACGTAGTTCATGCTGTTGGCGGCGGCGAGAGGCAGCTTGCCACCGTGGAGGAGGTGCTTGCACTTGGAGGCGTGGACAACCTTGTAGTTCATGGGGATGCCACCGCCCATCTGTGGGCTGTCGCTAGCAGCCTTGCCGAAGCCGAGGTAGTTCCAAGCATCGTAGGAGATGTCGTGAGCACCACCGGAAGAGTCGATGCGGAGCAGGTAGACAGAGCGGCCCTCGTTGTAGACCTTGACGCAGATGTCGTCGCAGCCGACGGAACCGGGCCAGTAGGCAACACGGTTAGTGTTGATCTTGCAGCCCAGGACACCAATGCTGCTGGAGTACTGGTCGTGGGGAGTGCAGCTGACGGAGCCAGAGTCCCGGGGGGTGAGGGGGATAGCGGCGGCCATGGAGGCGGCGGCGATGATGGCGGTGAACTTGGCAAACATGTTGACGGTTTGTAAAGGTCTTTCAAAAACTCTTTTACAGTTGAAGCGTAACTTTGTGGTTGGAGGCTGGCTCGACTTGTATTCTCAACGCGCGGCGGAGAGAAGAAAGGAGTGGACAGGTGAGTTGTGTGTGTGAAAATGACTGATCTCAGATTCTAGATCTGGTTTGACGAGACGGCCGGCCGAGGGAGTGACGAAGAGGAAGTTTGAAAAGGAAGGTATCTCACGAGATAGTGAACTGTGGTGCTGAGCCAGAAGAGAAAGCCTGGATCTGGGGTGGACATGGTGGACTTTATATACATGGGAAGCGAGACTGACATGTTTCTGGGGGTGTGGGTGAGTTGTGACAGCAGGCCCACGTTGGATCGACAAGAAACATTTGCAAAGGGCGTGCGTCCCCGAGGAGACAAAGAAAACGCACAACAAAACGCCCATGCATTCGAGGCGAAACAGGTCGAATGCCAACAGACCCCAGAGTCAGGGAGGAGGCGGCTCCATGATTCGCAAAGCGGACCCCGGCAGCATATCGCTAGTCAGGAGACGGTGCCTGTTGCTGTCACAGCCGGCAATGGCATGCCCTTGGACGATTAATACAAGCTGGAGCCGTGGAAGCCTTGGAAGCGCCGTCGTCGCGTGCGGAACGAAGACCCGCTCGGCACGTTGCCGATGGATTGAGATGAAAGCCCTCACAGCTGGAGTCATGAAAGACTCTGATGGTGTGTATGGCCCAACGCCAGCCAGTCGTAATCGAGCCTTTTGTCTCGCACAGTCGCCCGTCTGCCGGGAGAGCTTCCACTGCGCGCCGTCCCCTCCAGGGCAGGAAAATGGCTCAACTCGCTATGCTCAGATCTGACTAGGCGCTGCTGCTCTGCCGTGGTCGGCCATCCTTCTTGCCAGGCACGGTGCGTTAGTCAGGGACCCAGCGCAGCGGCAGACGCACGCACTCAAAGGGCCTGGAGCGCCACGCCCCATGTCAAGGTGCCCCGAGCCGCGCTCTCACTGGGCGGTATCAAGATACTGTGCCTGGGCGATGCCACGCTGTACCTGAGCACTGTCAGTTCTGTGCCTGGATTCTTGTGTGGCCTCCCATGTTTCTGATTGCAAGTCGACTCTCGCCGCACTCGATCGATCGACGTAGAGTGTGTGTGGGTGGGTTATGGTCGCAGTCTCGCATGCGCCGTTTGCCAGACGACGACTAGCAGGACGCAGTAAGAGACGGAGGGAGGAAACGGAGCCAGGAAAACTCTGCACTTTTTCTGGCGCTGGCGGGCCCGCGATGCCACGCGCCGCGCGACCAACAAGCGCGTTGTTGCCTGACGGCCTGACAGAGGGGAATCAAAGCCTGACGGACGGCCGGCCTGGCACTGTATGCGGGCTCCGTCCAAGATGGTGTCAAGATGCCTCAGGTTGGACGCTGTGGAACGGTGGATCAGGGAAACGGGCCAGAACATGGAAGGCGGGACGGCACAGTGAGATATCAGGACGGTCGGCACTGCAACCAACTTGCTTATTAGTGTGTAAGACAGATGCTACGGAATTCTCACTGCGTCCAGACTGCACCTACGTACGGTAAAGAGTGCGGTTGCCAAGCACCGAACCGACAGATTCAGTTTGATGAGTGAGTGAGATCCATATCGACGCGGGACGATGCCATGGGATACCGGCTAGGGGGCGCGGGCACGGGAAGCCGATAAGCTTGTTTCGTTTTGCGGAGCTGCATATGCTGTTTCATTCCAGGGCATCTATTGACGGGAACCTACTGGGCTGAGAGGCTGAACAACAGTCGAGTTGAGGGGAGGGAATCACAGAAACACGCCAGAAACCGGCTGCGCATGGCCACGCAGCCGAATGCAGGAAAATCGGCTTTGTCTCTTCTTGACATCCCATTCTTACTGTGTACGCGAGAGCACAACCCAGTTTCGGCTTCATTGACCACTCTATGTGAACGAATCAGATACTTCCTGACTATATTAGTTGCTGCAACTCTGCTTGGCCACAGTCAGCCAAGCCAAGGCTCATCACCTTCTCCGCTTCTTTAGCCAACTTCTCCTCGTTCCCTCTTGTCTCTTTTCTTCTCACTTCATACTGTGCGCATCCTTTTTTCACGTTGGGCCTTGGTTTTCGAGGCTGTGTCCTATCGCTGTGGGCTGGCGATGGGGTCGGCGTTGGTGTCTGGCCTCCTAGATAGTAAGAATCAAGGTTTTTCTCAACCGCAGCTATCCAGGCCCTTCTTTCCAAGGCCGTTACCCTAAACCGCCCACTCACGGCTCTTTTGCAACCCACTCACACACCCGCGAATCGAGCAAACTTCCTGGTAGCCCCCAGTATCTTGCGGTACGTACCTCTTCCAGAGAACTGATAGAAAAGGGAAAAACTCTTTTGCTTCCTCTTGTTGGCCAATCCGGTTGGGAGTTTTTGCTTGGTAATGGGTGGCTGGATCTTGGCAGGTGGATCAGAGGAAGTCAAGCCTTTGACCGCGGAAGAGGCACCGCCATGGCTCACGGCAACCCACCACATGGCTTTGACAGTTTATTCCTTTGACCATTCTCCTCATGAATCGGAAAAGCCTCTGATTCAGAGCTCGAAACCCTGCGGCTTTATTGACTAGAATAGGCCTAAGATCCCGAGCGTTCGTCACCATACGGCTCTCTCCATTAGACGTTGACAATAGCACTGAATGACGTCCTATACCGCCCTCAACAAACGGGTTTCCGTCTCTCTGGTGCTTCCTGGTGTCTTCCAGAAGTCTGGTTCTTCCGTGTGTGCTCGAATAGACTTCAACGCTCTCCTCTTTTCCAGCCACTCGCTCTCCGATACTCATCCGCCGGCTACGACCCGGTTTCTCTTCACATTCCTCCGTCATGCGCGCCTCAGACGCCGTCACAGACGCCGTTCCATGCGCCGTCTATTACGCCATCTCTAGTTTTGTACGGTCGCATGTCGCTGCAGCATCTCGACGATGCAGGCTCGATGGTGCGACTCCACTTGAACTAGACCTGGCCATCAAAGTCTGGATAACCTCGAGTCAGTCTTCTGCTGCTGCTAGCATGTAGGCGACTCAACCCCCCGTGATCATATACGTGGCTCCATGGTTCCGAGTGCGGAGTCTAGAAACTCGCCCACCTTCCAAGTTGGTCATCGAGACAGCTAGACATGTAAGTTTATGGATGGTGAACCGGCCCATGAGCATTCCTCCTTCATGCACCCAGTCAGTCCAGAACGGAGCCTTCTCCGGGTATACTAGATGCCTTATTCGTCGGTCACGTAGAGTAGACGGCATCTCTTCGCGGCTCTTGGTGTTTCGATCATGTCCGTATTAATCCTTGACTCCATTTTCTCTCAATGGTAATCTTCAAAATATCTCATCCAAGATCAGAAACTCAACATGCCTTATGGGTCTTGCTCCATAACTACAGCGGCTCTATTTGAGATGCCTGGGGTACGGAAGATTTTGTTTCACAATCGCCTCGATTGATCAACGATCCGGCGTTTGAAGGGCCGCACCGAGGCGAGGGGGAACTCCTGGGCCCGGACTCCACTGATAGTCGTCTGGGGAAACACGACCTGTTGACGCTTGGTCAAATTCCAGATCCTCTGAACTTCGAGGTGGGATTTGGGGTATAGATCAGATTTTCGATGAGGTTAATAGTGAATGCCGCCATGCTCTTCACGCTCCAGTGCCGAGAGGGAGGGACTCCGCAATCGGGCTGGTTCTAATAGTAAACTACACATGCAGGCTTGGGAACTAATTTGAGTTTCTTGATGTCATTTTGCTCTCATGATACGTCTTTTGGGACGAGCCACGGTTGACGAGTCAAGTCAAGTCTTGAGCAGCGATGCTCATGTAAAGCGATTTCGTGGTGATCGCGCGACTTTGAATGTTATCTGAGCCTGAGCATGATCCTATGGCAAGCCAGCTTGGAACTCGTTCGTGTGACTTTGGATTCTTGTGTTTGGTCTCTATTTCGTAGTTTGGGTTAGCTAAACCAAAGAATCTTGGTGGAGGTTCTCGCCACTTACAAGAGTATGAATGCAACATCGTAGTGGCAGAGGAAGGAACCAGCCACATCAGTGCAATTTCGATCAAATATACAGGTATTGTTATCATTTATGATTAATTCCTTCAAAATGACTAATACATGGCGACTTGGAGCCACGAGAGCCTATGTGGTCGTCTGGTTAATTACTGTGATGTGTGACCACCTAAGTTGCAAGCTGAAGGTATAGGGTAAGCGATTTAGCACGACGAGCAGCCGTTGGTTGTTTTTCTTCATCCCCCACCTTCGCCAGCGAAGCCCCACCTGCTGTCTCGGTGAGCTCGGTGACGATAATCGATAAGGAAGCAACCTAAAAAAATTTCCCACCGGCTTCCTTCAACACCATACAGCTGCGATAGCTCGCCAACAGCCGTTGCAACAATGGCGCCAATCGATCCTGCGGCCGCCAAGGCCGAAAAGAAGCTGAAGAAAGAAAAGAAACGGGCGAGAGAAGAAGACGCATCCGCAGACACCGAGCGAAAGCACAAAAAGTCCAAGAGCATCGCCGCAGAGACTCCCGCGCCAGAGGTTACCAATGGGGAAGTGAAGGCCGAAAAGAAAAAGAAGAAGAGCAAGAAGGAAAAGCACACCCAAGATGCAGTAGCGCAACCGGAGAGCGAGACCGCCGTCGTGGAGGAGACCAAGCCGGACAAGAAGCACAAGAAGAAGAAGCATCAAGAGGCGGACGACGCTGTAGCCCCGGCCGCAGACGCAGACACCCCAGTGGTGGCTGACGGAGAGAAGAAGAAGAAGCACAAGAAGAAGCACAAAGGCACCGACACGACCGATGCGACAGACAAGGCCGAGACCAAGAAGCACAAGAAGTCGAAGAAGGACCACCAACCTGAACCAGTGGCCGAGGTGCAAACGGAGTCTGAGGAGCCAGAACAAGATGTCCAAGCCGCCGACCCCGATGCTATGGACGTCGATGTTGCCTCGCCTGTCAAGGAGTCCAAGACCAAGTCTGCAATCCACCAGCCGCCCGACATCCCCGCGAACCCGCAATTCCCCTTCTTCACCCAGACGGTATCCCTCTACGAGCCTCTGTATCCCATTGGCTGGGCACAGCCTGTGACGAACTGCCAGTACCAACACCTCCGACATCTCCAGAACAAGTATGTGCCCTCGCTGCGTGGTGTACTGCTGGACTACAGGAACGTCGCCTTTGGAGAGAAGCCTGGCAGAAACGGGGCAGCTCTGGACGACGAGACGCCAACGACCGTCATGGCCAAAGATGAAGCCGCTGTTGGTTTTGGCTGGATAACAGCCGACGTTGACATTTTTGTGCCGAGCCGTGGTGCCTGGATGGAGGGCAGCGTCAACCTTCAGACCGAGGGACACATTGGTGTTGTTTGCTTTGGCAAGTTCAACGCTTCGATCGAGGCCCGTCGACTCCCGCCCGACTGGAAATGGGTACCCAACGAGTCACCCGAAGCCCAGGGCTTTGAGGAGACCGCCTCGGTCATCACCGCCGACGATCACGGTGTCGTTCGCCAGATCCACAGCACAGGTTTCTGGGCCGACGGCAACGGCGAGAAGATCAAGGGCAAGACTCGCTTCCGGATACGCAACTTTGATGTCGGAACCAGTGGAGAGACGAGCTACCTCAGCCTGGAGGGCACCATGCTGGACAAGAAGGGCGAGAAGGCCGTCGTGGCCGAGGAGGCGGAGACGGCCAAGATGCGCAAGGGCAAGAAGGGCGGACAGAGGCGGCAGAGGAAACGGTTGCCCGAGTTCAGCATGACGCGCTTCGCTGTGGGCGAAGAGGAGCAGCCGCAGGAAAACGAGGCGGAGAAGCGGGAGGTGCTGGCGGTGAGCGAGGATGATTAAAAGCAAGGCATGGGACTACAAGGAGCTAGGAGTTGTGTGATACCTTGTTTTAATGATGAAGACTGTTACTCAAGCCGCAGAGGCGTCTCGCTATCGCTGAAGAATGCGCCTATAACACAAACACCGTATGCCTCAATACATAGAACAACCGAACCCAAACGCCGATCTTCGATATAATACCGATCCATCTACTATCTCAAGCAGCCGCCTTCACCATTGGCTCCCAAGGTCTTGCCAGGTTCCATAGATATACTTCGCCCACGGGTTCTTCTCCCAACGCCTTGACAAAGATGTGCTGAAACAACGGCATAGCCGAGAAGAGCGGCGCAACTGGCGCGATTGACCCTCGATCCCACCCGGCGGAGAGCCCATGTGACCACGCGGGCTGTTGCAAGAAGGTGTCTACCTTTTCGTGATATGCCTCCCAGTCGTCCGAGTGGTCATTGACGACGACCTGAAACCGCACGCCTTGGATGTCGACTGTGATGCGCTGCACCGTACTCGGGAACCCGTGCTCAGCACCCGAGCTCAAGATCCACGTATAATCCGTCTGGTCGCCGTTGCTCTCCCAGTCATACCAGACCTGCGTGCCGCACTCGGAAAAGTCGTTTAGGACGAGCCGGCCCTCGGCGTCAAAGCTCAGCTCGCAGTGTCGAGCGTCGATGCCCGGCATCTGCGGGAGGACGACATCGCAGGTAGCTGGGTCGGCGCCGATGACAAAGGAGCCTGGGCGCTTGGGGGCCGAGTCAAAGGCGAGCTGCAGGGCGCGGGTAGGGCGGCTGGCGATGAGGTTCGGCAGGCGGGATATGAGGGTTGGGGAGGATGTCGTGAGGACGGCGCGGGAGATGTTGGAGGGGAGATGGGTTGTTTTGTCGGCAAGAGAGTTGCGCGCCGTCGGGACCAGCCAGGCGATGATGTTGGACATGATTAAGGGGTATAGAGTGTGAAAATAGAGAGCGAGGGTATAAGGGAATGCGGTGACGACGAGTGTCAAGGTGGCAAGAGAGTGAGTTGGCTGGAGGACAACAAACTTGGCTCAAACGAGAGAAGCCAACGTTGTGAGGAAAATGTCGAAAGACCAGGCTGTAATGAAAAAAATTGAAAGGGAAAAAACACGCTGTGGAAGATTGTCTGAATGTCCGGTCATGTTGTGTCTTGTCTACTACACTTATATATCCTCACCGACCTCTCCGCTGCCTGCGTTGCGATGACAACCACTGGCTCTCAGCGCCTCCACGTCGAGCGCGTCCCATCGCGAAAACACATGACAGCCACCGAGGACCCTGGATTTCGAAATACTCGTACACGCTCGTTTCATCGCGGTTGGTCTCGATCTGCGGCGGCGGTGTTTGAGCGTGGGAGCACGAGAGCCAATCGATTTTTGGCCGAGTCGGGATATGCACCTGGGAGCCACAGAACGAGAGGAAAGTGAGGGTTTGATATAGAGACAACAAGGGACTAAAGTTGCAGAATGGGTTTGCATAGTGTTTAAGGATTTGACGGGGTTTGTCGGAAGTGGTAGCGTTTCTGCAAGTTATGCTTGAGATCGATCCATGGATGGCATTTGTTGAGGAGGAGCCAGCCTGTCATGCGCATGAAGCAAAACACAACTAATCGAGCCTTATAGTACGGTCTGGAATCATCTGAAACTTGGGGGATTATAGTACAAGCCCTATCGTTAGGGATTTGAAAGTTGCTGACCTTGTGATGAGCATTTGCCTGACTATGAGATTCTTGCCAAATCAAATGGGAGAGAACCTGCTGCGATGTAAACATAGACCTATTTTTTCTATGCTTCTAGTACGGGAACATTATACTTTTGCCGTGTTTCAACTAGCCATGATCATATCGAAGGCAATATGCTTGGGGTCTCATGATCTGCACTGCCATTACAGGTCGCCAGGCTCTCGATCTTGTCTTCCTAGGTACGTCCGAGACTCACCCTTGTATAGCCATAAATGGGAATGATCTTTCTGTGGTTGTAAAAAAATTCCCCTGGTAGTCTAGAAACTCAGCCAAAATCAGCTCTTGATCTCCCAGCTCATCTAGCGGTACGGTCAAGCTGTCTCAAACGACACCCGAACACTCTCTCCCAACTTGCACAAGACACCTTCTCTCGCAAGTTTGGCGTCGTTCCGTGTAAGAAACCGCTACAGAGCCACCTCTGGGTCGTCATTCCAACTAACTTAGATGCTTATCGTCTGTCCATGGCGTAGAGCCACGATAGCAGGCGTCTCGCGCTGTCGGCCCATCCACTCGGACCTAGAACCCCGATAGCTCTGCACTTTTCCGCCAGGATCGAGATACGCATGGAATATGGATGTGCCATGGGTTTAAAACTCTGTCACAGATCTTGCCCAGCCCCGGTTGACAAAGACGTGGTTGTTGGGTAACACTTGAGCGTTGCCTTGAGATTCAACCGAGACGTTATCGGACAGGAGCGCAGTGTTTGCGGTGTGATTAAGTTGGATGATTAGGGCTCGAGAGTAGGAGCACATAAGAGGGTGGCTGTGATAAATCAACCCTAGGAGAGCCTGCAGAACAGGTTGTTGACCTTTGCAACGTGCGGCTCGGAAGTTGGAGGCCCAACTAGCAAAGTGCGATGCCTAACTAAACGATATCGCCATTATTGAGGAAGATTAAGGCGCCTGCCTGCTCTGGCATATTGAATGCGCCTAAAAGACTCACAAAAGGCGCGGCGAAGATGAGGCTGGGGGAGATGTCGTCGCTGGCTGAGATGGGGATGTTGAGGCGTGGTGGTGATAGATCAGGGCGAGAGCGGTACTGCCAGTCGGCTCTGGCAACGCTCGAGAGGGCAGCGAAGATGGAGACGAAGGCATTTGGTATAGTTTTGAAGCCTTGGATTGAAATTAGTAGCTTTCAATCTTTCTCGGGCAATTGATATGAGTTCGGGTAAAGTTGTGGGACCTGAGCCAGCTGCTACTAGAGCTCCTCCCACTAGCAGTTTGAGCGACGAGCGCACAAAGGTTGTACAAGTCCGTTTTTAAGTAAGCAACGGTTACGCAAAGGTATAGCCATTTGAATGTATGCCAGTCAATTGATACGAGGAGTGACGTTCTATTCACTTCGGCGTGGGGGGTTTGTCAATCACGTCAACACTAACATTGACGCAATCGGCAACACCGCATTGCGCCATGTTAAAATCAAGCATCGTGACAGTTCCCCGCGATGACGGAAGCAAGAAAGATTTTGAATAGGGAGTTTTATACTTGGTTATAGAAGAGAAGGCGCGCTTCCATGTTTTTAACGTGGCCGGGCTACTGCTAGAAATCGCTTCGTTTGCTTGCACCCGCACCCGCACCCGCACCCGCACCTGTTTCTGATACTGATATTTCCAAACTCGAGAGCCAAGATGCGGTACTTGGATTGGCTAAAGCCAGCGTGTTTGGTTGTTTCAGGCGTATACCTGTCGACTGCAGCACCAGCACAACAGAGGGAAGAGGAGAAAGTCATATTTCGGCCTCTGGACGACATTGTCCAGAGTAACAAGTCCAACGGCAAAAAGAACATTGTCTTTATCCTCACTGACGATCAAGATTCCGTCCTTGATTCTGTAGCATACATGCCACTGTTGAACAAGCACATCGTCGACAAAGGCACCTCATTCGTCAACCACTTCACCACGACGGCTATCTGCTGCCCGTCCCGCGTGTCGTTGTGGACAGGCAAACAACCACACAACACCAATGTCACCGACGTGAAGCCCCCATACGGTGAGTTACCATATCCAGACATCATTGAGAATATCTTCAAGTCTGCAATGTTGCTGACTAGACAGGCGGATACCCCAAATTTGTCTCCCAGGGTCTCAACGAAAACTACCTCCCCGTCTGGCTCCAGGAGGCAGGCTACAGCACGTACTACACAGGCAAGCTGTTCAACGCGCACAGCATAGACAACTACAACTCACCTTTCCCCGCTGGTTGGACGGGCACCAACTTCTTGGTTGACCCGGGCACGTACTCGTACCTTAATCCCATCTATCAGCGTAACCGTGAGCCGCCGGTACAGCACAATGGAAGTCACACATCCGATTTGATCTCCGGGTACGCGCATGAGCTACTGGAAGAAGCAATCAACTCCAAAGACCCCTTTTTCGTCGCTATTTCTCCTATTGCGCCGCATTCCAACATGGAGGGCAACCGACGTGAAGGTGGAGGTGCTCGGTCGATGACCATCCCGATTCCTGCAGAGAGGCACTCTCACCTCTTTGAAGGAGTTCAAGTTCCCCGTACGGACAACTTCAACCCTGATTCGGTATGTACATCTTAAGTGCAGGGTAATACAGCTTCTCACAAAAACGACAGCCCAGCGGTGTGAGTTGGATCCGGGAGCTGCCTCAGCTGAATGACTCAAGCGTCTCTTACATTGACGAATACTATCGTGCTCGGCTCCAAGCACTTCAAGGAGTTGACGAGATTGTCGAGCAAGTTGTCCAGCAACTAGATGACGCTGGCATTCTCGAAGACACGTACATCATTTACACTTCCGACAATGGGTTCCACATGGGCCACCACAGGCTGCCTCCCGGAAAGACGTGCGGCTTCGACGAGGATATTCGCGTCCCCCTTTTCATCCGAGGCCCAGGCTTCTCTGGTGGCTCCGTAGAGACAGCTGTGACCACGCACATTGACCTCGCGCCGACCGTGCTCAAGCTGGCTGGCGTGGAACTCCGGAGCGACTTTGATGGAACTCCCATCCCGGTGCTTCCCGGGGGAAGGGAGCCCCCTGGCGACACTCGCCACGAACACGTCGCCGTCGAGTATTGGGGCACTGCGCTCGCCGAAGGAGAGATCGGCGGGTTTGGTATGCCCGGCCTCCAAGTCCCCTTTCCGTTGTTTCAGGTCGCTGACGGTTCATCATAGATGGAAAGGGACAGACTGCAATGCCTAACAATACGTACAAGGGTGTTAGGATTGTGCACGAGGACTACGATCTGTACTACTCGGCCTGGTGCAGCAACGAGCACGAGCTCTACGATCTAAAGGTAAGTGCCCCGGAAGATTGTTGAGAGTTTCGAGGTTGACGACCATCCTCTGCAGACGGATCCAGGACAAGTGAAGAACCTATTCCCCATTGGAGGCCCTGGCGTGAATAAAGATGAGACACTCTTGGGAACAAGTATTGCGCAGGTCGTCAGCCGTCTCGATGCCTTGATGCTGGTGTTGAAGTCGTGTAAAGGAAAGTCTTGCACCGAGCCTTGGAAGGTCCTCCATCCCGATGGCGACGTGGCGAGCTTGCAAGACGCCCTGAGGGAGGAGTTTGACAGCTTCTACAAGCAACAGGTCAAGGTCCGTTTCGATCGTTGCGAGGACGGGTATTTGATCGAAGCCGAGGGGCCGCAGGCTGGTTATCAGTATCGAGATGGCCTTGAGTGGCATCACTGGACCTGATGGTGTCGTGTTGGGACAGGTCGTTGCATTTCTACCTCAGTGTGTCGGTCGCACGAGAAGTGATCGGGATGCATGATATCATGAGCAGTCTAGAGAGCAGCAATGGCAGGTTTTCACCTGCGGCGTCTATGGTACTACAGGAGTGACGGAAGATTCTGATAGATCAAGTAGCGGCTTCTATCGGCACATATATGAAAGAGATGATGCCATCGAGAGTCTGTTGGCCCAAGAGTGGAGTTCCTAAGATGATGCCGGCTTATGAACCACGCCAGAACCGTAGATGCTCCGAGTTGGTAGCATGTCGGATCATTTGTTGTTTCAACGTGGATGCTTGATCATTCATTCGACAACATGAGGTCCTCTAGTCGACTAGTAAGGCCCCAATCTATTCGAGAAGGGAGCTCGCAATAAGCACCTCAGCCTCAAGCGAGCGCGGCATTCACCGGTAAGAAGCGTGCCGGGTCGGAGCGTTGCCGGCATGAGAGGACTGGGCTGCTTTGAGATTCTTAAACATACACTATGGATCCCTTCTCCTACAGGCAAGGTTCGAGAAGAAGTCCTAGCGTCTCAAGATCGGCTCTTTGATACGGAGTAGAGTGTGCCGGGACCGGCAGCTTGTGTAAGTGCGGCTTCCAGGGAGCTGAGCCTGCTGTTTTCTCGGCGGGAAATATTGGAACAGGAGATGATGACGGGCGAATTCCAGGTCTGATGAAGCCCCTGGGAAAAAGTCAGTTTTTGTCATCACATTCATCCATGTCGAATCCAAGGCGTCTATATTTTAGGTAGTAGTCCAAAAGGCTTGGCCGGAGTCGGACCCGGACACGGCCGGTCCGGACCCACAGTGTGCCGGTGTCGACTTGAGATCCAAGTTGATGTCTCGACGAACTCGATGTGAAAGCAGCGAGTTCGACTTGGAATTATCACGAAAACGATTCCAAGTGTCTTTGGATCATCTTGTCCTTGTGAAATAGAAACAGTAGAGTGCCTAATTGACGTTGTGAGGCGGCGTGGTAATTCGCGGTCGCTCATTGGACAAAAAGCAGTTTGTGCCGGAATTCCAAGGCAGGAATCGGAAACTGCCGACCTTGAACCGAGAGAGCATCTCACGACAGCTCTGCAATCCAAGCATCCTCACAGCTCAAAGCCCAATTGAATCCGCAACAATGGCTCAAGATGCGAGCACCGAGCCGCGGCGTACGTCCCGACCACTGGATTGAACCTCCAGCACCCGTTTTCCCGACCTCGATCGCTGACCTGGAGCAGAGGCGACCCGCGAGGAGATGCGCGATGCCAGACTCCCTCTTGCCTACCGAGACAGCTGCGCGCACCTTTTGATCCCTCTCAACAAGTGCCGGAGGGATACGTGGTATGCCCCCTGGAAGTGCACGGTAAGTTTCACCCGTTGCCCGAGCCCGAGCCCAAGCCGCCGTGGCTACGCCGAGAGCCCAACGGTCGATTATCGCCAGGGTATATCAGAGGACAGTTTTGCTTACACGAGAGGGGGGTAACTAGGATGAGCGACACGGCTACGAGAAGTGCCAGTACGTCGAGTTCAAGAAGCGAGTCGCCAAGATGGACGAGTTGAGGGAATCCAAGGATGGTGCGCGAAGCAACTAGACGGACACACGAGAGCGTGGCGGGCCGGCCGGAAGTGTACATATACAACAGCCATTGTGTTTGATAAGGACCGGAATAGAGAGGCTTTCCATCCAAAGAGACAAGAAAGAGAGCACAGAACCATGCGGATTGAACGACCGGGTTCCGGTACGAGTGATGTGCCAATCGCAATAAGGAATCGACGAGGTTTAGGCTGCAGAGCCTCATGAGGCTCACGGGTGACTTGAGCGTTGAGCCGCACGGCACGGCATAAGGAAAAGAAGGAAGCAACATGGGCCGACTCGATGGGCCGGATAAGAGTGGACTTGCAGGGAGAAGAGTGGGACAGCGGTTGAAGAAGGACAAGAAGACCAATGTCGCAAGCCGGAAGACCACGCTACAAACGGGGTTTGCGTGGTCATGGTGGCGGACAATACCCTGTCTGACCGGCACAGGAGGCCAGAACACGCCAAAGACGCCCAGGTGGGCAGCCGGCGGGGACGACTGCGATATTGCGGTGCCGGGTCTTGATGTCGCGATGGAAAATTATATAACGTGGCCATGTGCCGGCGCAGTTTGGCACAGGAGAAGAGGTTGAAGCATGTACTATCCCAGCCTGGATCGTGGGAAGCTTCACGCCGATCCAGACTCGAGATAAAGCCCAATCTTTTGTGTTCTCACAGGGCATTGGTCATCACGTCGGCAGCTTGGCTATTATCGCAGAGCCTCAAACTCCAGCAATCACCCATCGATGGCTACGGTCGTTGATCGGCACTTGACGATAAGATGGCCGACATCGACACAATCGCTATCTACTATCACTATCTGGCTGGCAATAATCGGCTTTGCCGCTTCGTGCTAGGGCTGAGGGTGTCCTGTGCTCCGTGATGCTTGTCATCTCCTGCGCGGCTACGCGAAGCAGCTGACTGCTAAAAAGGAGGAAACAAAAGCGTGCCTTCAATTTGGGTGAAACAGATGATCGGCATCGTTGGCGCCATATTGCGAGCGGATTATATCGGCTCAATCTGTTGCAGGGTGCAAGTGAGTGAGTGTGTTGATGATGGGTGAGCACATATCAAATGCCACAGAGTAACTCTTGTCAAAACATCACTCACTCGATCTACAGTCAAGCCATGAAGCACGGTCTGCGACGACATGATGCCGGCGTGTCTGCCTGTATAGAGCTGTTGTGCCTTGAGCAGCCGCCAACTCTTGAGGCTCCTGGAAGCCCCGTGGCCCGTCCTTCGCTTAGACACCAACAAGAGCCGCATTCGTGTCGTTCTAGCAAAGTTCTATGCATGCGAAGCCAGCCGAGCGGGTGGCTTAGCGCCGGCGAGTCATGGCTGAGATGGGGCCACGCAACGTGATGTTATCAGATGAGATCCACCGGCAGGGCTCCCCTGACTCGGGCCTCAGCCTGTGAGGCTCTTCGGGCGGGCCTGTCCCGATCCATCACGATGCATTGGACTGGCCCGCCGGGGCAAGAGCCGGCATTAGCAAACTTTTATTCAACGTCGATCCACACGTGCCGGACGGACAAGCAAGACAAGTTGTCAGGCTGTCTGTCCACGGCGGCTTGGCTCGGGCTTGACAGCAACCATGGGTCACGGCTACGGGCCGATCACCTCGGCCGGTTTGTGGATATCTCGTTGGAGCCGCGGACCTTGCTTGTGTTGCTTGGCAAAAGGCTTGACTGTTGTTGAGACGAGTGCCAAGACCGGCTGCCAAGGAAGCCGTCTCGTGCTTTACGGCATCACCGGTGGCCAGCGGTCGTGATGACTGGCCAGAAACCACCGTGTGGGCTCTGGCAACGAGACATCACGGCATGGTTGGACAGCAGAGGATCGTGTGGAACCACTTTTTGAATTCTCTTATATAACAGTTTCTAACCGGGGGGTCCCGGCAGATTGACACATGTACATGATCTAGGTGGGTAGAACCGCTCGCAGTCGCAGACTTTGTGCTGGGGCGTAATATCTCACAGGAGGAAAATAATGTTGCTCGCATAAAGGAAAAGAAAACAGGGGAATTGCGGACATGAGGGAGACCTGCTCAGAAGATGGAATTGCTGCCGCAGTCAAAGACACCCTGCACGGCACTGGCCTCGTTGGCAAAGATGTCGAGGAGCTCGGTGATGGACGACCACAGGCCAGCAGCGTTCATAAAGAAGGAGATGCCGATGAGGAAGGCATTCAGGAGGGTCAGGCAAATCTTCTGCCACGAGCTGAACAGACGGCCCCAGTTGATGTGGAACCAAAAGACGGCGCTGAAGCCAAAGGTGAACCACGAGATGGTGGTGGCAGAGGCAATGGACAGGATGGAGTCGAAGACGGGGATGGCGTTGGAGAGGATGAAGCAGAGGATCCAGAAGACGGTCACAATGGTCATCCAGATAGACCATGATCGGACGTTGTTGGTGGTCATCTCGCTTGTGAGCTTGAAGTGCTTCATCACCTCGACGTACACGTACTTGATGCCAGTGTGGCCGAAAGCGAGACCGGTTGAGAGGACGGCGGGGAGGACGATGCCGTAGGCAATACGGGCAATGAGCTCGGGGGCCGAGCCGAGAGCGGGCGAGACAGTATACTCGCCAGCAAGGCAGTAGATGGCGATGGCAACAATAACGTAGAAGGTGATAGACGAGACCTCGAGCCAGGCGAGGGCAAAGCCAAAGTCGTTGACGGGGTCGATCATCTCGGCCATGTACGAGACAAAGTTGATGTTGCCCGAGTAGGCGTAGCAGATCTTGAGGCACGCGTTGAGGCCCTCTCGGAAGGTAGGGTTCGCAGCGATGGTGATCTCCTTGTGCCAGGGCATAGGGGCGGCCGTGGGGTTCTTGACGCCCAGGGCGATCATAACGAGGAGGGAGGCGGCGATGACCGAGACACAGCAGGGGATTCCAGACATGGCGACGAACTTTGCGGTCCGGGGCGCGCAGAGGACCCAGCAGCACAGGCAGCCGATGCCGATGAAGCCGACGGTGCAGAGGGCGTGCTGGGAGATGGTGTTGAAGGCGATGGAGAGAGTGACACTGGCCGAGGCCGAGGTCATGATGACCTGGACGAGCAGGCCAATACCGGCGGCGATCTCGAGAGGACGGCCGCCGACGACCTTGCACATATCGACCACGTTGACGACGTGCTGGTGACGGCCGTAGAACTGCTTGAGCACAAAGGCAGTGTACCACGACAAGACACCAATGCCGATGATGGCGATGAGGCCGGGGATGATGCCCAGCGTCTTGAGCACGCCGGGAAGAGACAGGACACCGAGACCGACCTGGTTGGTCAAGAGGGCGAAGACGGTATCCCATTTAGTCATGTTCCTGAAGCTCTTGCCGCCCTCGGCACCGCCGAAGCCGTTGTCGACGGGCACATTTGTGGCAGACTTGTAGTCGACCATGTCATGGCCCGACTCCGGGTCGATCTTCTCCTTGCTGTTGGTTTTGCTGGTATCATGGCCCTGATCCGAGGGGTATATGGCGTTGTTTGCGTCTGGGGAGTATGAGTGCATGCTGGGCGATGTGTGGTTGCCGTGAGGCGTCGTTTATAATAGAAAAGAGTCCTGTCTAGTACCGGCCTGACTGATTGGATATAAGCGGAAAGATGTAGATT
Source organism: Fusarium zealandicum (assembly GCA_013266195.1). Taxonomy (NCBI): domain Eukaryota; kingdom Fungi; phylum Ascomycota; class Sordariomycetes; order Hypocreales; family Nectriaceae; genus Fusarium; species Fusarium zealandicum. Next base: position 19,449 of record JABEYC010000247.1, read on the forward strand.
GTATTGCTCTGAAGGAATATAGTATTCGATATAGTGGTGGGAGGGAGTGAGTAGTTAGGAGGAGGAGGAGGAGGAGGGAGGATGGGACAAGTAGTGAAGCAGCGGTTGAGGGACGAGATGGGAAAGAATATATAAGTCGAGGACGAGTGAGGATGGCAGGGAAGAGGCGAGCAAGGCGAGATACTAGTCGGAGCAAGACAGCGAGGAGCTCGGAATTCGCTCGTCTCGCTCCACGGTCTACGATGATCCTGGTCCCCACCAGAGCAGACAACTCTGGGGCGGACGCCCTCTTACAGCAGAAGCGGCGGAACTACCCCATTGCCCTGATCGGCTGACTAGCAGAGGCATTTGCCCAGAGTTGCAATCTCCCCATGGGTGGAGCGACCGTGGAGCGGAGACGTTGGCTCGAGATATCGGGGTTCCGGGCGGACAGCGGAGGTTTTGTTGGAGACGAGGGGACGAGAGAGAGAGTCTGCTTCACTTGTGTATAGTAGTAGTGGTAGTACATAGTAAACGCGGCTTACATGGGGTTCCATCCAGCGCGGAATATACCCTGGGGGCTCCATAACTCCAAGATGGGGGAGAGGCAAGCTAGCCAGCATCCACCCGCGATGGAGGAAGCCCGGGGTGTCACTGTGTACATTGTACGGGGGTTGTGCTTGCTGATCTTGTTTGGAGATGGAATCACGTCAGGCTTCAATGAGCCAAAAGCTGGAGACGTCAAGGGATCATGATGGGCGCATGCATTGCAGCGGCCTTCTCCATGGGGCGGGTTTCCGTGAGAGGGCCAGGACAGCTACATATCGATATGGCCCGTGGGGGATGGAACACGCTACTCTGTTCCAGAAAGCCCGTCATGTTACGTACTCGGGGGTCCGTCTTGGACGTTCTGCTTGCTTGGCCCGGTCCGGCCGTCATCCTGGGGCTACGACTCCGGCCCGGTTATTATGTTGAGCGGATCCGATGGTGCTTTTTTTGCTGGGCATTGGGTAATACATACATACAATGGTCTGCATGTATGTATGTGTGTATGTGTTTTGCTCGACTAGTTCATGATGGAGGGTATCTGATGAAGGGTTGTCAGTACGCACAGATGGCAGGCAGCCCTATTGTGCATCATGTACGATGACGATAAAGGGTCCAGCAAAGTGACAAAAGAAGCAAAAAAGCAGGGCAAAGACGAGAAGAAGCAAAAAGCCAGAGAAGCTTCTTGTTAGCGTCAGGGCATCTTTCTCTGGTGACGACTGAGGCGGAGGCTCGGTCGTGGGAAACAAACGCCAACATAATCGACCAACGACATGTTCTGATTCGAGGCTGACGGGACGTTTCCAGCACGAGACTAACCAGGAATGGAACTAGGCCGAGGACGGAGGAGGGACCGAGGCTTGGGACGTGGATCTTTTGACGCGCCCTAGAGTGGATATATGTTAAACTCATCCATGTACGTACTACACATGTACTTGTCCATGAACGCGTTATTTGCTGAGTTCCGTCTATTCCCCTACCGCGGCGCTGGGAGGACGCGAACGGTGATTGCACGTACATAAGAGCATGGTTGGAGACATGGAGAAGGCTCATATAAATTCATCACTAGGAGTAGTAATGCCAGACAAGGAAGCAATTGGACAAAGCGTGATTCTACCATCGCCACACGCCATGACCGGGCGTGTTTCCCACTCAGCCAATCCCAGATCTTGGGTTGATTTACCGCCCAGAGGTCCATGATCCATCTCAAAGGGCTTCTTCTCTTGCTTGCCGGGAACAAGGTTGACCCGTCTAGTTTGCGCGGTTGCGTCTTGGGAGTCGAAAGAAGACAAGCCTGACTATCAGGGATCATCATCATGGGCCCCATGTATGTAAGATGCCTTTGTCAGTAGTTGGTAGTTGGTCCTCGAGACTAGATACACATTATCGAGAGAACCTCGTTTTGTCACAATCATGACTTGAAGCTTTACACGATCGACACGTTGTTTCCGACGCTTGATCGCTAGTCAACACACGCTCGGTTGCAAAGAAGAGTCAGTTGCTCTTCAGCCGTCATGATCGGCCCCTGTCCCATGTCATCATCCTCCACAATCCCCCCCTGCATCTTGTCCTGTTTTCTTCTCCCCGTAACCCGCCCTTCTAGTCGTATTCTAGAAGAAATGGGACCAGGTTTCATGCCGTCCACACGAATGGATGCCATTTTGCCTCCCGAGAGAGAAACAAGCATGATTAATCACGGGCCACGAAACAGAGACGGAGCTGCCTGGCTCCGGGCTTTGTCCGACTCGCTCTTGTACCCGGGGGCCCCGAGGTTGCCAAGAGGACATAACCTCGCAAAGCCCATCTCTGCTTTGCTCCTTTGGCTTTGCCGCGGTGGATTCTTTTTTTCAACAATTCGTGGAGAGAGAGACCCCCCCTCCCCCTTGGTCGCCGGGTTGTTTTGCCGCGCATGCTCAACTCTCACGACACATCACATCCTCGATGCAACGCGTTACATTGCGAGACGGATCAAGGGACCTCACCCGGAGTCTCTCCAGGTGCTCTTACGTACAACGCCCCGTCCTCCCCATGGGACAGCATCTCTCGTCCTCAGCAGATTCCCCCTCGATAATCAGGGGGCTCCAGACTTTTCCCCGTGAAGACGCAGCGTAGTTTCTCTTGGCTTTGAGACTGAACCGACGAGAGCCCAGCTTTCTCCCCCAGATATTACATATGTATCATCCCCCCGTCCTCAGCTGCCCGGGTCTGGTCCATGTCGTCTCCGGGCCCCGGGCCGGCTGGCACAGCAGAGTCCCGTGCGGTGCGGTGCGGTGATGCGGCCATCTGTCCATCATACTACTATGTACTGCGGGTGTTGCAACACCTCAGGATCCGACGGATAATCATGATGCCACCCGATGGCGGTCTCCCGCGCCCTCGACTCTCACTTTGAGGCCCCTTGCGTTCTTATTTCCCAATCTAGCTGTGCCTCCAGCCTTGCCCTTGAGTAGAGCCGCAGGACCACATCTGATAGCTGCGGCCCAGCTGAGTTGCCTCTTTGGGCAACCCTCTTCCTCGCCTCGCCTGGTCTGCGCGGCACCATAGTCCGTCAATCTCTCTGCCGCTGGACTACCATGAACAGGGCATCTGCCGCCCGGCAACTATTCGGGCCTGTCCGAGCCACCTCCCTCCGTCACAGTCTCCCCTTGATGCCCAGTCTCACAGGGAGATCTCCCATATCTCAATCGTCATTCCTGCCATGTTCTTGTAAGTGATTTGTGATGCAACCAGCTAAGAAGCCCAGATATCGCGGCACAGGGCCCTGCGCTATCGGCGAACAAGGGGGCACAGGCATAACCTTGCTCAGACGACGGAAAGCTGCGGTATTGTATGCATAAACATGTCTATGCTTCTCTACAGTCTCCGCTCTAAAAGAGCCGCGCCATGGATCGTTGGTCACGATCTCCTTATTTCTCACTGCTCAGCGCCAATAACGTCTTGATGTTACCGCCGCTTCACCACCACCGTTCGGCTCTCCATCCTTTCCGACCCTAAGGAGGCCGTCGATATCCTCGAGAGGGTCCCAATGCCATCATTGTTCTCCTCAAACTCCGCCCCGTGAGGCTCCACTGCACAACTTTCATTACGTCCAGTCGCCTTGTATCCTCGGAATATCTTGCCTATCTGCATCGATTTGTCACGATTCATAAAAATCAAGGGTCCAAGGGCCCCGGGGAGACTGGAGGCTGACGATGGGGCTGTTGGAGGACAGGCGCATTCCAGTTATTGACGACAGGGAGCTTTACCCACTCCTATTTTTCTTGCTTGGATGAGCATTTTGGCGACGCGGCTCCATACAGATAACGTTTGACATGTGTAGGAGTTTTTATGACTGTAATGATACAGATCAACTGTCACGGCTACTTGTCATCGGTCCCGCTGCTGGACACTCCAGCTTCCTCTTCTCGGACTATCCGGTGACCACTTCACTCGAATGCCGCCAACAAGGTGGATATCACAAGGTTATTGTATCTATGAACGGCTTCCGTCCGTGGGATGGGGGCCGCTGAGGCTCCATGTCTAGTATCTTGGGCATCCAGACGGGCTATATCAGAGTCCGAGCCATCGGGTTTCAGGCTCCGAACCGGCTGTGACCGGCTCCCAGTCAAGCCGGGAACCTCTCGAGATGTCGTGACGCTCCTTTGTCGAGTTATGGTCTGTTGAGCTTTGTCGTGGGGAATCTATCTTGCTGCAAATGTTGCCAAAGAAGCACAAGTAAGAGTTTCCTAGGAAGATACACGTGCACCGAAGCATTGCCATCTTTTCCTCTTTCCTAGCACCTTTACCTCTTGAGCAATGTGTATTACCCATTTGTTGTTGATCAGGTAACATCTCGACTGCTGTCCACCACTCGCGTTTGTATGGATATTGTTTCTACTCCCAACGCCGCTGCAACTACATTCGGCCATAGTACTTGCTTCGTATTTGGTACAGAAATACCGCATATATCCCTGAAGCTTTCTCAAAGAAATATGTAAGACCGCTCTTGACTCGGGATGATAACTGACACTTTGCTGCCGACAACAGAACCGAAACGGGCCAAACGCAGGCTATAACAGAGGGATTATCAATTCATAAGCTCGGGCAACATAGCATCTTTCCGATAAAGATATGCCAAGCAGCGGCCTTCCTCGCGTAGATGTTGATGGTAGTGTTCGCATTACTCGATGATGATCCCTCTATGTCGAACAAGGTAGCTTGTTGCGTGTTCAACACATGACACCATCATACAAAATTACCGCCAGAATATGCCAAAAGTCTCATCCTACGGGAGAAGCCTGTAGAGATACTTCTTGCCTGTCTTCTGGTGTATTCTGGTGCTTGGTGGCGTCTCATGAGCAGTATCCTCAAAAGCTCACAAAAAGGGGGTTCGAAGCTATCTGCAACAACCATCATCCACGCATAACCCCTTCAAGACCCAGTCTGCGCACTATGTTCTTAAGAGCAGCTTGGAAAAGCACTCTTGTAACGCTTAGAGACATTCGTAAATTCCAGGCCTGACCTTTCCGTCAAGCCATGTGTAGATAGCTGGCTCTTGACAAACGATGGATGCTCTACCCCCGTGCTTCTACCCCTCTCGGGGTCGAGTGCCTGGAGTGGATTTTTTCTGACTGCATCTACATCATATTCTACTCTTGTATGAGGGTATTACGACTGTGTCGTATCATTCTGCAGATAGTGAGGCTCATGGACGAGTGTCCGTTCGCATGCACTGGACAATTACTTGAACGGGAAAGAACCCATATGACAGAATCGCACAGCCAGTACCGGATAACATGGTTCTCACAATTAATGCTTTGGCTTCTCGAAACTATATGCACTTACAATGTACATGTTCAAGACCAGCCAACGACTGTGTACTAACCTAATGCATTGTCTTTTGTCTAGACTCTGATCTGTGTCTTTTGGGGGGGAGCCCTTCCTTTTCTTGACGCCTTATGGCCACTAAATACTCAAGCCATGTGTATACTTTTGTACGAGCTCGCGCCTGGTTTCGAGGCACAGACCGGTAGCTACCTAGGTTAGAAACCTCCCAAGTGTGAGGTGGTATCTGCAGTGAGATCACGCAGTTTCGAGGCATCATGGGAAACCAGAGGAGTACTACAAATGATTCTAGCTTGAGGGGTTGGAAATTATGCTTTAACCCGATATTTTACATCTCTTTCCCGTCCAAGATACTTAGTGTCCAAGCGTTTGAGGTAAGGAAGCCGATCAGTTTGAGTTGACTCTGGCCACGACAAGCATGGTGTGTCATCTGAAGGCACGTATTCAGGAGTATCAGGCACAGATCACCTATTTTCTGGATGTGTTGTTATCTAACAGCTACACGAGACGCTGCAGCCTTGACATGCAGCTACCTATACAATTTCCAGAAAAGAAGGATGCTAGTTCTTAAAAAGCTCCTCTCTTGTTGAAAAAGCACTGTTCCCTCGTGATGGGCGCATGATAACGGGGACACGCAAACGGCCCATCTCTATCGACCCCAAGCCGTAATCAAGAGACCGGTTTCTGTCCTTCTCTAAAAGGCGAATCAATATATATTTATGGGATGTATTTGATGTCACAAAAGTCGAGCTGCAGGGCTGTCGCTCAGACTAGCTCGAATAAAGTCGGGCTGTCAGCCTCCCGTCGTAACGTAAGCACCGCGCTTCATATGACGATATTCTCACAAAGACACAGCACTTATTCAAGCAGCGTTGGCACATTAGCATTGGCAATTGAACCCACCTTCAGTTCAGCCAAGCACGCCTCTTCAGTTTGCGACATCAACGTAAGCCAAGCGCTAGGAAAAGAGCGATCTAGGGATTAACTCATATACTGACTATCCCGCGCCCGACGGTAGGAATACTTCAGGTTACACCAACGTCACGGATCAACAAGCAACCGACAGCACGGCATATCGTGTACATGAAACCGTCCAAGTGACCAGAAGAACTCCTTGAAAGGCGCACAAGTCCAACGCAGATCAATCATCACCTTACTACGTCATCGTCAACCTCACAACACCATCACAACCTCCAGGATGGGCTCCACCGACATCGCCCCTGCTACAGCCCCGGCATGGCTCATCCCAGCCTCAACCGCCTGTATCTCGGCAGGCGTCGCCTTCTGGCTCCTCGCCTACGTCCTCATGGTACGCCGCTCCCTGGCCAACCACGCCACGCCCGCGCCCCTCGTCGCCCTCGGCCTCAACCTCGCCTGGGAGGTCGTCTACGCCTTTGGCGTCTGCGAGGCCCCCATCGAGACCTTTGGCTTCACCATGTGGCTGCTGCTCGACATCCCCGTGCTCTACGTGACCCTCAAGACCGCCCCGCGCACCTTTGCCGCGAGCCCCCTCGTCGCCCGCAACGTCCCGCTGCTGCTCGCCGTCATCTTCGTCCTGGGCTTGCTGGGCAACGGCGCGTTTGTCTGGTGGTGGCTCAAGGAGCCACATCGCGGCTACGGCATCAAATGGGGCAAGATGTGGAAGGGTCTCGAGGCAAGGGACACCACAGAGTTGTCCTACTGGTCGGCCGGTGTGGCGCAGACGATATTCAGTGTCTCGGCCCTGGCCATGCTACTTCAGCGTGGGCATTCAGGCGGGCAGAGCTATGCAATCTGGTGAGTCGTTTCCTGCATGCAGTTATCAGACTTTGGCCTGCTTCATCACTTTCTGTTCAAAAGGGCGTGTCTTAATCCGCTGTCCGGGTCTTTGCCACGCTTGCTTGTGTTTGCTGCTCGTCTCGCCTTCTCCGGTCCCAGCAAAATGGTAGGCGAGAGTGACTTGTTGAATCACGATCAAGCAAGTAGGCCCGGCAGTATAGTCACCATTGGGATCTCCACCCGCTGGTCACCCCTTGATGAGATGATGCAAGCTGGCCATTCCCCAATGGGTGTTTTTCTGTCATCCATGGATGTTTGTAACACCGCTGATCCCAAATCATCCCTTCCAGGTTTTGCCGCTTCGTTGGCACCGTCATGGGCCTCCCTGTGGCCTGCGGGCTGCTCTGGTGGTACTGGCCAGAGGCTCATGGCTTTGTCCTCAATCCTGTAGGCATCTTCTTCATAGGCACAGCGGTGTTCTGTGACTTCTTGTATCCTTTCGTGTTGGCTCACGTTCGTTCGACTGAGAGAATCCTGCCTGATGGGAGTGTGGTAGCTGGGGAGACCGTGGTTGGCGCTTCAAAGAAGCAACAATAAGGAAACCGCTGTGATAGACGCGCGTGCCAGGGCCGGGAGACCAAATTCAGCAAGTCGCCTGTCACTTGAAAAGGAGGAATGACAGGGACAAACGCGAAGAACGTTGCTTCTGTAATAGACATGGCATTGATGCCTTTTTCACGGGCCGATAACCGCCAGACCGTATCTGCGACTGCGATCTCGTTGCCAAAATGGGAGGTACTTGCTCCAAAGAATATGTAGATGGACCAACAATAGACCCCCAGCTTTCGCCTCGATGCGGGTGTCTATCGCCTGGCACACCGTGATGCGCGAGGCATGCCTGAATCACCTGTGACGCTGACGGACGATGCAACCTCAGATCCGAAATCTCGGGACCTGATTTACTACACCGTAGTCGGCGTAAAGGAGGTAAAGGAGTAGGTAGGGATAAACAGCCAAAGTCCAATGAGGGACTCGTAAACCGATGCAAACGTTGGTCTTGAAGAACAGGGCTGACCAACTCAGCCAGCCCTCGGCAGATTCTTGCCAGTCTAGAGCAACCATGACAACTGGGCGCTCATCAAATTGCATCTCTGCTCTAGCGCGCCATGGTCCTGTCAATCAATGTGTGAACCGAATCGTGGCTTTTTTATATGTGACGACCCCGCCAGATGAGGTGTTGGCCCAACACCTTTCCAAAGCGAACGGACACTGCGAGACTCGAAAGAAGCAGATGAAGATAATCAATACCGACGGGCGTATTGGACGCAAATAGAGAACGAGCGTTGCGCCCTTTCCGACTCTGCCTCTGTCGTGCTGTGATCCAATCTCGTACATCAAAAGCACGACGTTTTGGTCTGATGGAAGTACATTGTGCCGTATCAAGTCGCTTAAAGAGGTGAGCGCCGCAGGATGAGTTGATGGAACCAACAATGTTGTAACCAACACGCAACCCATGCATGCGCAGGCATACAAAACACTCGTCTAGCCATCACCAACTGCCTAACAAAAGCAAGTCATCGAGACCCAGGCTCTCGCCAATTAGAACACGACCCAGTCTATCGGTACCGAAATAGAGGCAAATCACCTACGTCGTAACAAGGGCACAGGATCTCGGTTCAGCAACAGACACTTATTGTGAACTCGCACTCGGTCAACTCAACCGTGTACGTCTGCCTTGGTGCGGTTGGTGTCCGGAATCTGCAGTCTCGAGTAATTGTGTTTTCCTGCCCGAAGGTTTTCGGAGCCAGGTGTTTGCGTGGCATGCAACGCCGATCTTGCATGCTAGTTCATTATCTGAGACATTGCCGACGTTGTCAGTACGACCACAGCCACACGTGGTAGGTCGACCTGTGAAAAATAGAACCAACAGCCGTGCGTGGATGCTTGGGACATAGAGAGCAGGTCACATGCCCATGGGCTTGTGCGGGTGTAGGTATTGTAACACAAGGGGCAAGCCATGCAACTGCCGGGGGTGGGCGGAACATGGAAACACGTTGGATATGCAGTTTGGCCCCGATAATAAAGGACATCAAGTTCCAGTCACGTTTCTCCTTGGGCTGCCCTTGCCCTGGACCATCCGAAGCCGAGATTTGTCCTGCGGTGATGCACGTCGTGCAAGATCATCCAGTAAAAGGGTGCCGAGAAAATCAGGCAGGGCTTCCTGGCAGGACCCTTTGGAAGGGGCGTGAAGATATCGACAGCCTGCGCTCCGAGATCATGGCTCTGTGTTTGGTGAGTGTGGCATCATACGCAGCCAAGGACGTGAGGCACCAGGGCCTTTTTGTCGAGGGATGATAGAAATTCCGTGGGTCGAAAGCAACGTCCGGTTGAAGTGACAGGAACGCAGAGCCCTGCTTTGGGAAAATGGCCGCTGGGCCGTTCTCTTGATAGTGAATCGAATTGACCCAATGTGGGCAGATGAACTGGATAAAGCAAAACCCGCTGGGGAAGCATCATGGATGAAGGGTGCGGAAGTACTGCAACAGGACAGTTTAGGAAATAGGACAGCCTCGGTAGAGTTGGATAACCGGTTGAAGTATGCAAATAAGGGGTATCGTTTATGCACTGACGGGATGCGTGACGGGCATGACACTAATGCAACTAAGCGGGTTCGTGGTTCCCCTCCCCCGGGCTGGCGTCGGTGCGGAGAGGGCTGTCAAAGCTTCAGCTCCAGCTGTTAACCATTCTGCCTCCATAATAATAAGGCGCGGATATTGAGTGATGCAACTCCATGGTTCAGCACGACACGAGGCCTTGAAGGATTGTAATTGTCTCTTACAAGGTCTACCCACCTTACATAACCGGCTGTTCCAGAACCAGGACGCTTGGATCTTGCACAGGCACGAACTCTTGTTCTTTGCCACTTTTACCATCAATCGTGAGCATGCACCCCCTCAAGTGATGGTCCTTATTCTTGGGCCTTCCAGGCCATCCTACAGGCCATCCTACAGGCAATATCACTGGGCCCTGCTTCCCGTGCAGCCTCTCGTGCCGACTGCGCCACTGCTCATCGGGCAGCTTGGTTACGGGCATGCGATGGGACATGTATCGAATCGAATCGAGCAGGTGTGTCGACGACCCTGTTTTACCGGTGTTGGCAACTCGGTGAATCGCCCTGCGATTGGACTCCCCACCTTGTAGGGTTTCCATACCGGTGAGCCATTCTGTGGGGTAGACGGCCTCACAGCGGTACTTCAGGGTTCAGACGTGGTATCGGCCACGACTTCATCTCGGTAAGCGTTGAGCATCCTGGCAGACGGGCAGTTTTGCCGTCTGTTGGTTGTCGACAGACGGTATCTGCCATCGCTCTTAGCCCTCCAACGTATGATGGATTCCTGAGTGTTGCAAGTCAACAACCTCTACCATCCTCGCTGCTATCATCCCGAGGCAAACAGATATCGCTAATTCGGAACGTAATGGGATATAATCTCTTGCCAGTATCCCACGCTTGGATAATGATGCCATCGCCAGACAGCGTGGGGTTTTCGCTTCACACGTGGGAGACTGCTGGGCGATACCTGCAGACAGCCATCTATCAGGTCAGATGAACCGTTTGCGTGATGATTGTGAATGAGAAGATGGCGAAACAATCTTCAAGAATCGTTTCGGGCATCCATTGGCGAGGCAGACTTGGCCTTTTGCCTACCAGCACATTCGATGCTGTTGTGTTTTCTCCTCCAACTCCCGTTCCTGAAGAACCATGATCCCTGTCTGATCAATAATTGACGTGATGACACCCACACCAAGCTTGCCATGCGGGATTTGACTTGATCACTTGCTTCGGCGGCTGGCAAATGTGCGTGAGGCCATCCTCGTCTTGCTTGGTAAGGAAAACACCCCCGGGGGAGAATGTCTTTACAGCCACCATCAGTATCACACTGATCGGCTAGCTCAAGCACAAAAGTCCCTGATTCCGGGCTGGTTCAGGTGCGTCGTCTCGACCCTTGATCCATCTGACCATCGGCTAGAACAGGGAGAACGAAGCGGACAAGATCCTTCAGCCAGTCCTCAACAGTCCCCAGCGGGATTGATAAGGCATGGAACTGACCGTGAAGGGTTAGCGTGTGGCCAGACAACGACATGTTCCAGAGTGGATTCTAGACGCAGCAGGGAACATACGTTCAGACAATGGACAAGGGAAAGGATTTGCGTGATGATTTACAGTGCCGGGTTTGTTATCATGGGTGCCGTCCCAGCTGGCCGGTATGGGTACTCGTTTTGATTAGCAGCATGGCTAATCGCTGGGAGGACCTGGCCAAGGCGAGGTGGACATGCGGGAGATGCAATGTTGCCAACGATACTTCTTATCAAACCCCCTAATCTTTCCCCATTCCCCATCTCAGCATCAGCCTCATGGCCTGCCTGTCTTGGATTCCAGGGTATCATGACCCCCATGCCGCTCACAGAAGTCCGGAGGAATCGAGAATTTAAGACGAGGTCATTGTCCCACGCACGAGATGCACCCCACGTCGCGATTTCCCAGAGTCGTATCTAACAACCTTTCCCGTGACCAGCAGACTCATATGGATAGAATCCAAGTTTCTCCTGCTGGTCTTGGATTGACGTGGCAAGCGTTGAGTGAGTCCTTGTTTGGACGGGCGCCGAGAAACGGGTAGGAAAAGAAACCCTGGCCGGGCATCAGTGCAGAAAATTGGAGAAAACGGGGCAGTAGACGCGCACGTGTGGTCGTGTGAGGCTGTCTCAGGCGCCGAGTACCGTTGTCAATGGAATCATCGGTGAGTTCAGCTCCGTCTCGCGTGGGCTCAGTCTCCATCGAGCTGCTTATGCATGCATGGTGAGATGAAATGCTTGGGCGCGAGAGCGGTGAATGAATGGCAACGGTAGCCGCGCTCTGCGTTGAGCCAACAAAGGTTTCGCAGGCGCAGGCCATGGCAGTCATTGGAAGTGTTGTTGTCTTTTGTTGTTGGCATCATCCACACTCGGAGAGTGCCCCATCAACACTAGTATTTAACGTAGTACGCAAAGATGGGTCTTGTTGTGGATGCTATGATGGCCGCCAAGTTGACCGACGATCCTCTGCTTCAACTCTACTTTCCTGAAATGGTAAGTTCATATCAAAGTAAACAAGTGGATAACCATTCTAGGAGACAGACCAGTACACCCTCTTCACAACACACGAGAACCAACATTGCAATACCTCGACGTGAGAAGAGACAACTGCCGTGAGGCGCCAGTGGCTTGCATCTGCGCGAATCACTAGCACGCATGGCGCACCAGAGGGGGAAACGCCAGAGCAATAGGGGGAGGTAAAGAACAGCTTCAGCTCCAGCTCCTTGCGCGCTAGTTTCGTCGCCGGGCTCATTGTCTCACATCTTGGTTTCTTACAGGGGGGCGGCAGCGGTGCAGTAGCGCCGTGGCGCGAGAGCTTCTCTCGACGAGGGGAAAACGTGGGGATAATGGGCCGCGAGGCCGTGTACTGTGTAAGTTGAGGGGGAAAGGGCAGAGAGGGAGGAGGATTGTATAAGGTACGCATGCACTGCGTTACAGATGTCACGTTGGATCGGACGAGACTCTGCTTCAGCTCTAGACAATGGTGTTGCGATTCGAGCCATGTAACACATATTCATCTAATCAAATAACGTGCTTGACGCTATATCAACGGCGTGGAACAGAAGAACCCACTACGCTCAACGTCCCCCCGGGCACAGTCTTCAGCCCAGCCTCACATATCCGCGTAGCCGTCATTGAAAGAAGGAAATGGCGGATTTCCTATCCTTTTTCGTGATGTTTGCGTCATATCGAAAAAGGCAAGACTCCCGTCCCTCGAAACGGGAACGGGGAGGGAAGCCATATGGAGCGGGCCGAGCGGGAGGCAAAAAACTTCCAGCTAGTCCCGACTGACCTCGACAGCATGTGGGCAGGTTGCCTGTCTGGCTCCGTGGGGGATCGCATGTGAGCGGCTGGCGACCTTCCGTGCATGTTTGATTGGCGTCGGGTCGGAGGAATCAGTAGATGTAAGTGGTAGTAATGCTATTAATACGGACGACTGGACAACGGGTCACGTATCACCATGTTCATTTATGGCCTCACTACAGAACAAAGTTTGCTGAATGTGGAAAAGATTATATTCTAATTTATCATGCGCCAGACAATATGCACCCAGGTTAACTGTGATCGGTAGATGTTTAGACAGAGGAATGCCAAAAAGCCCTTAACCCCAATATCAGATCCCTTTCCAAATCTCCATCCCGATCCATGTGGTCGCGGACCGATAACGATGATGATAACGCCATGCCGCGAATGTACAGGTAAGTTGTTGATGTAGGCTTCCAAGCCCCCAGTGATATCTTCGCTTTCCCCCGTACCCATTTCCAATTCCATGCACCGTAGCGTCAAACAAGGACAAAGGAGAAGCGTGAAAATATGGAAACGCGCAAAATCAAGCTCCCTTCCTTGCCAGTGGTGATTTCTCCCCTCCCCATCTCTCTTTTCTGGGATCAGGGATGATGACGACCTTCCCACTGCAGAGATGGTGGTCATCCCACCTCGAGCAGGCATCTTGACAGGACAGCCAAGAGTGTCTGAGGCTGGATGTGGCGTCCAATGCCGACATCTGAGGGTGTCCCCCCATGGACCAAAATCCATGAATGGACTTTCTCCCTCGTCGGTGGCAACACATTCCCCATCTCCCGTCGAGCTCCAGAAGCTCCCCCTGGTCCCAAGTTGCTGGTGATCGACGCCCCCCAAAAACGGGTGCCCAGAATATTGACACCATTCTCCCCAAGCGAGAGCAAGAGAAACCACCAGTAAAAGGCAGGTTTGCACCCAAAGAGCCAAGTCTTATCCACCGGACAAATGCCTTCCAACGCCATTAAACCCATATCTTGCAATCGACTTTTTCTTTGTGTTTGTTTTCTTTCCTCCGGTTTCCGATGCTGTAATCGCTGTTCCGTGTGATAATCCGTCGTGTAACCTCATCCCCTCTCGTGCCAGACACATCAGCCAAGGTGGGGTTAGCCGGTGAAGAATACCCTTGGCATAAGCCACGTGCAGATGCGCCGGCTGCTGTGCATGTCTGCACCGAAAAGAGGGCGAGGTGTGTTGGTCCTGTGTTTCAAGTGACCCGAGACCCGAGAGGCCGGAGTATTCGACATCGGATCGGGTAGAGTTGTTATTAGATAGGCGTGTGCGTATGTGCCGCCTCGCGGGAGAACGCGGGTCGGCCGACGGCATCAGGGGCGGTCGTGGGATGTCTTTCGAGTGGTGCCGGCCCGCGAGACCCAGACGTCTTATTGGGCGGGGACTTGACGAGAGTAGGACATGCGCGACTCGGGGCGCTGGATGAGCTTGGCCCATGGGTGGTTGCTCGGCTGTTGACGTTCGCGGCAGGCGGCTGAGTAAAACTAGTCAGTATGATACATCCCCGTAATATCGGCCGGTGGAGAGAATGGTTCCGCTCGGCCTTGGAAGAAAATGAGACATACCACAGATGTCGTCACCCCTGTTGATAAACCGTTAGCAACGACTCATAGAGCATGTTTTGAGAATTTGTGGTCTTGACTCACCAGTACTGCTTGCTCACGATAGTGGGGGGACACCGCCGTTCTGTCTCGATGTACTTGGGGCACCATGACTCTACCAAGTGGTAGTGGTGTTGACAGCTGAGCTCCTTCTAAATGAGGGCAACATCTGTTAGTCACCATTCCTTATCGTATTGCTTGTGCAGTCTCATCATGACCATGGTCAAAGGGTCCCCACTGCCGGTTGTCCCACTTACGTAGATGTAGTTGCACATGGTGAAGATGTGACGACGAACGAGGACCAAGTGTCGATAATGGGTAACCGGTTCGCACAAAGGCGTATCGAGAAGTTGCAGCAGCAGATCAGGCCTGCTTATATCGTATATAGACCCAAGCTAGATCCTTGTGAGGTGGAGTAGTGGCAATAGCCGTGGTAAGAGATGATGATGTTGGATGTCAATGGCGACGATAGAGTTGAACTTGAAACAACAATGACAGCACGCTTGCAACGGTCAAAGTCAACAATGTCGAGGGTGAAGGAGTATTTAAAGACAAGATGGACCCAAAACAAGGAACTAAAGCTAGTCGGTAGTCATTTAAATCCTTAGAGACGGGGCAAAAAAGGTACGCTATCCTCTGCTGGCCGGGCTCAAGCTTGTTTATAACAACTCCCAGAAGCACCAGAGAGCGTCCCAGTGCTTCCATGACCCCTGTTGACAGCCCACGGCCAGAATGGAGTCTCGACAAGGACCCGGCCTGAAAAACTAGAGCGATGGCAGAGCAGCCAGAGAGGAACAGACTCACACACCACGGTACGCACAGCCAGCCCGCATAAAACGTGTAGAGCAGAGGGACCCAAAGGAGGGCCCCCCTTGCCAGCGGGCGGCGTGTATGGGGA
>JABEYC010000248.1:0-44729 GCA_013266195.1 Fusarium zealandicum
ATATGCGATGCGGTATCTAACCTTATTGATCTGAGTTACTGGGTTGCGAGGCTTGGGTACTAAGCCTCTACTGTTTCTTTTTTACTGATGAGTTTACTGGGTTACTTTGATCCCCTTTACGGGTGTAATGAAGTTAAGATATATAATAAATTATGATACCCCATAACTGCCGTTCGCACCCTCTGCTTAGTGATCTGCCCTTCCTGTCGGGAGCCTTTTGTCCCGTGGATGGCTCCATCGTGCTGCCAAGTAGACGCGTCTGGCATGCAAGGTTTGCAGGCTGCAGCGTGACTCATGACCCCGCAGATCCATCTCCAGGCGTTGAGATGCCTATAAAACCCCCCCCTGCCCCGTCTCACTGCTCAAATCCCAGCAAACCCTTCGAGATCCAACTCCAGCGACCAAGACCAGAAAGCCCATGCCGACAATCATGTCTTCCTCTCAGGCCAACCTTGTTCGTCTCCCCGTGGAGCTGCGACAGCAGATCTATCGTGAGTACTTCAAGGCCGACGGCGGATACGTCTTCAATGGCGAGTCTGAGAAGCTTACCACGGCCAGTGGCCACCCTATCGACCTCTCCCTCATGTATACCTGCCGCTTTATTTCAAACGACACAAAGGGAATACCACTAGCCCTCAACAACATCACCTTTTCTACCGTATATCGGGAGGACTGGAGGCCCCTAGCTGGGTGCTTCAACTTTATTTCCATCTTCCACCGGCTGCTAGAGGCGGACCTGGTGGTACGTCTCGAACGGTTCATGACTCCAGAGATGTACTCTCATCTTGCCCTGGAGTTTCCATCCTTCGATGCGCAAATCAAAAAGGTGTCCAGGGATCGGGAAGCATCCATTGCCGAGTCCGAGCCCGAAGAAACCATTCGATCAGGTCGCTGGATGGGGGACGCCTTTGGCTGGAATCTCAATAATTCCGCAGAGTACTTCAGAGGCTTCGGGCACATACGCGGTGATGCTAGTCTCCGAGAAACCTGGGACGGAGACATCTGTACGATTCAAGGGGCAATGTCATGTTGCTTGCGACTCCTTGCCGAAAAGGAGCCCGCCGAGTTCGCCAAACTGGTCTATGAAGCCCTTCCGAGCTGGGTTGATAGATATCCTGCACGCGAGGTTCTGGATCTCGGGTTTGCTCCATGGGCCATACCCTCGCCGTCAGACGTTAAGAATGCAACACAGCGCCTTGAGGCCGACAGTGCCTGGCAACGCCTCGAGCCGTGGTACTACCAAGCATCGTTGAGCCCCAATGCTCCAGGTCCCCAGAGCACCCGGTTGGCATCCCTGAAACCCGAGGGAACTCGATGTCGGGAGAAGATTCGCTTTTCCGCAGCAGCCATCGCCATTCGTTTTCTTGGGCACCTTTCCGCCAGCCAACGCCTCCAGATCCGGACAATCACATTGCACGAGGATTTTCCGGCCGTGTCTACTCCATCATGCCATGTGCACGGTCTGGCTCCCTACTTCAAGGAGAATCCACGACTCCGGGTTGAACGTCGTGTCGACCTGCTGCGATGTATCTTCGAGCAGACAAGACTTCGTGGGGCGCAAGCCGCGGCATGGTTCCTCCAGGATCCGGCCAGCTGTGATATCGGAGACCTCGATGGACTTGATGTCGAGGAAATTACTCCTGTGCTTACCGGATGGCTGCGCGACACCTTGGCAGTGACGGATGTGGGTATTCCCGCCGAGTCTTTCACCTTCACCTTGGAAGGCGGGGATCACGCTGACTTCTGCACCGGCTTGTTCCAGCAGTTTGTTCATAGAGATATCGCCTGGGATAAGGCGTCCAAATCCTGTATCGACCGCAGCATCATTGTGCACCTCCAGCTGCCCTCGGGTGGTCTGGTCGACAGATGCTTGGAGGGAGCTATCGAGCTCTTGAAAAGCCAGAAACATATTTTGCGCTCTGACTTCAATACTGGACATCCATGGGACCCAAAGCCGCTTGAAGAGGAGACCAATCGACAGACAACATTTCAGTGGTACTGGGCGTGGCTTGAGCGCGATACTATCGACACGGACTTACCTCCTACGCGCGCCTATGCGGATCTTTTGGCCGATAACTACGAAATTCAGACTGAGGATGAGTATATGTGACGTTAGCTGGAACACTACGAGGCGGGCTGGCTATGGGAAGTGGTTGAATCAATGTCTGGAACGAAGGGCGCTGACGCGTTTTGGGAGTATGATACGACGATCTGGGAAAGAGGGAATCGGCTTTGGACGACCGGGATACGTGCAAGTAAGATTGGTAAGGGTAGGTAGCAGGTCGACTATGGGGCTGGTAAGGGCATAGCAGTGATGCAATCGAGTAAAGGCAGGTCAAGTGCATTCATTCCAACATGACAGCATCAAGTGAGGCTTTCTTGACTTGATTTGAAGGTCGATACATGATGGAAACTCCCACATTATAGCCCAACTAATCTACACCCTGCGCAAGACACCATTCTCGTCCTACTCTAGACCTGGTCTCTATCCCGAATCACGCGGCTTTGTTTGCGCACCCTGTCCAACCAGATTAATCCACAGGGATGATCCGGATCGCTTTGTGTTCGGAAAACATGAGGACCATATCCTCAATTGCTTTGTTCAAATCCCGATAGATGAAACCCGAAGCCTCAGCGGCGCTGCTCGAAGACGGGGTAGAAGGGATCTTGTCGTCGCTGGAGAAAGCATCTGCGGGCCGTTTGAGGCCTTGGCGAGCCCTCTTTGGCGGTGGCGGCAGATGCTCGTGTTCCGATACCGCCTCGGAGCTAGGCCCTGCGGTAGTCTCGGAGCTAGGCCCTGTGGTAGTCTCGGAGCTAGGCCCTGCAGTAGCCTCGCCCTCGTGCTCAACTGTCCCCTCAGCGCCGGCCTCTTGGGCAGAATCAAACCGCACCGGCAGCCGACCCCAGGGAAGCCCAGCGTTGACAAACCTCCTAGCCTCCTCGTAGGTATTGAAAGCCCGGTCTGGAGGTGAACAATAGTCCGTCAGCTTTCTTGATTCCAGGAATCGAGGTTCTCTCTCGCAGGGACGACGACTCACAGCTCGCCTCGCTAAACTTATGGACTGATGCACGACACTCACTCCACTCTGTGTACACGCCAGGAGTACGGCCGATCTGAACGCCGTAGAACTTGGCCGGCATGGTTCGGTGCTCTCAATCGAGGGTCGCTGTGGGAGAGGGGGATGCGGTGGGAGAGAGTGTTGAGAGACGTCTAGTTCCTTCAGAAGAAGTACTTGGGCTTATGTGGCCGAAAGCACGTCTTCCAGCCGACAAGATTGTCAGATCGAGGCCGGCGCAGCAACGAGCCATCCGCCTGCGCCTCGGCAGATGCCCAAACAAACAACCAGTCGATGGCTCACATTGGCAAAAGAAGCAAGCATCTTTGGTGCATCTTTTCAGCCGAAGATCATTGCCGGGGACGGGGACAATCATTGCCGAGCCTTCATCCTGCGGCAACCCTGTCATGGCGCCACAACTGAGGCAACCAGGGACATGGGGAGATCCAGTAGATCCGTTTCGAACTAAGCAAGGGAGTGGGGACATGGTTCCATTGCGCTCGGAAGAACTGGAGCCGTATTCGCAAACACTGCGGAATATAGACTATATTGCTTTTTCTTCAACCCTCCAACACACTATCGCCATACTACTGTAGCTCACAACCTCAGACCACATTGCGTCAGCGACATGTATGGCCACGCCTAGTATTGTGATGTAGTATCATCGGAGATTACCTCCGTCCGGACCGTCGGGGTAGAGAAAGGCCGAGAAAAGCCAAGACGCATGAGTACTCCGTAGATCACACAGCAATAATTTATCAAGACAAATCACTTGTTGCTCGGTCCGCTGCTTTTCTTATCTGAGACCACTAATACAGAACTCAACCAATCGGCAGTAGATGTGCATACCAGCCGGTGCATGGTTTGCCTGCGGCCGTTACATAGCAATCCCTTGCCCTTTGATTACGCCTCCAACAAGCATCACGCTAATCGCCTCACTCTCACCGAGCATACGATGCTGATACTTTCTAGACCGGTCTCGAGGTTTCAGGCCCCTACCAAGAATTATATTGCGTCGGATCATTTGCCCCGGTCAGCCTTTGGTCATCATCGGCCCCCTTTTCGACTCAATGGAGATAAACACGCGTCGTTGAACGGTGCCAAGAATGCTGTACCTAGGCAGTACGAGATCTTGTCGTGCGTCCGAGCTTGATACCACCCTGACTGTCCTCGCTACATGTTTCACACGTATACTGTATGGTGGCCTACTTGGATCATCGCTCAGACAAATACGACATGTCAATTAGTCTGACTTCAGCCGCTTCCAACCTCCTTCATTCTCAGTCTCTAATCTCCCCTGCCGTACGGGAAGCCACTTGTTGATGTTGTTTCGTGTTGATAACAAGTCGTGACTGGATAGGGGGAGGGGTTGCCCTCCCACTTTCAGTCATGTCGAGCTGGTCCTCAGGAGCCGCCTAGCTGTCTATACCCGACGGCCTCTCACGCTTGGTTCCGACAAGTCTTATCAAGTTTATAGCTATCACTATATCCAGACGAAATGGAAAAGTCGTCGCAATTAAGCAAGAAGATATAGACACAGCTCAGGACTGTACTCGGACATGTCAGCTGATACTCTGGCACTTGCCTGTGACATTGGCCTGAGATACTAGAGAAAAAGACCCAGAACCCTGTTGCTGGCTGAGGCGCTTGGTTGAGTTCTTTAGATGTCTCTTTGATAGCTTTCTCTGGGGTTTCGGTTTGGACGCAGATAATCATTCCATATCTCATTCTCGTGATGAATAAACCTCATGACTTCGTCTCGGTTAATTATCTTTGATGCATCATCGCTTTTGTGTTAAACTATGAACCGGTAGTCAACACTAATTTCCACGTTTAACTATGTAACCAGTCTGATCCAATAGCTAGCGCTTTGGGGTAAGTAGCGCAAATGTGTGCCCGAGTGAGATATGTCTCTATTAGTCCAAGGTCGAGTCGCCGGACGGAACCGGGAATCGAGGCCACAATAGGGTATCAACGGTAGAATTCGCTTCTTTTGACATTCCAGTGCCGGTGACCGGGGCAAGTGTCCAGTATTCCGACGGCGCATGAACATGGCGTGCCTCGGGATGGGAATAACATCGCGTAGGGGGTATATCTTTCTTCCGTATCTGCGGAGCAACTTCAAACCCCGAGTCCAAGATGTGAAATCTTGGGCGATATCTAGCCAGGCCTATGTCTCGGGGGTCATGGCCAAAGGTCATACGTAAACTTGAAGCAATTTCGAGTCCCTTTATTCTCTGAGATATCTAGCTCAGGGTCAAAGTACCAAATTCCCTTCTACTCTTTCTGGCCCTCCCATTCATGACGGCAGGGGAGTCGAACTCAACAGAAGCGTAACGCGCTGCATCGTGATTCGGCTCTCATGTGGAATAGTTTTCTGATCACTAGGCGCTCTGGTAGAATAATTCCATGCAATTCAGTGACCTCTATCTCTCTCTCCATGGATTATACCGGTCGTTGTATTTGAGTTCCCTTGCAGTAGCAAAGGGATCAACCCGTAAAAGGAGTATTTCCAGATCATCCACCGAACCTCAGTAGGGTGTCTGGAGAACTGGTGCAAGGTACCTTTCATCAGGTTGAAAGGTTTCGCGTGTTTTCCAGACGGTTTCATGCTGGCGAGATCCGTATTGTGAGAGCTTCTTGGAAGACATAAATAGACATAAAGACTTGGGTCCGACTTGGGGAAAATAGACTTTGTAGGCAGCCGAGAACAAAATGCTCTCTGTGAGAATCACCAAGTGCTTCATGTTGATCGTGGTACTGTGATCCTTTGCTGGTCGATGTTGAAATGATGGCCTGCAGGCATGATAGACCGCAGAAAACGGAGGGAACTTGACAAGGCTAGAAGCACTCGAATCGGAACAAGATGTACGATTCCGATAACAGCTGTCTGCTTTGTTGTTCCAATCTGATCCTTTCGATTCTGACTGGTAGGCTGGTACACGCGGAATGCTCTCTAAACCAAAGCAACTACCCCCTATCAGCTCTATATCAGAACCCATACAATCATAATTTAAGGGGTTAAGACTTGCGCTATTCTGAACCTGCTGACTACTCGAGCGACAAGATGGACTGGGTTTCTGCATATTCATATGCATCAATGAATCCGACATGACTTGAAGTCATTTGGCTAGTCCTTTCCATACTGGCTCGTTTCTCAATGTCGATAACGCGATAAGATGGCACGGTTCTTTGATAGCATAGATTACACCACTCATTTAGATCGAAGTCTTGTCTATGCAGGTTTGCCAGTCTCGAGACGACAAACAATGAGGCATGTAACCCTGATCGCTAGATTCAAGAAGTCGAAAATGGCAGCATTGACTTGTCTCATCTCGAATGGGGGCACACTTAGTATATGTGCCAATTCCGCGTTAGAGCACTTCAATCTTCAATACCATTCCTCTTGGTCTCTTGATTCTTTTCAGGTTGACATTTGGATGGGTTCGCCATTAGAACTTGCCTTGAGAACTTGAGCCTTCTGTGTCATTCAATGGACACGGAATCGGACTGGAAGACAGTCTGAGATCGAAATGGTAAATAAGATCAATCGTCGCGGAAAGGTCATTCGGAAAAGAGCAATTGCCCAATCGGGGGGTAGTGGACTTGGGCAGCAAAAGTGTACAAGCCTTGATCAATATCGTGGCTTGACTATATGATTTCTTATTGCGAAAGCAACTCGCCCTGTAATAGGTCCAAAGGATTCGTAGAAAGTAACAACCTGACCACTGGCGCGAGGTGATACCCTATACTTGATAAGCATGGTGAAGGTGGCCTTGAGAGGAGAAATTGAAATATACGCAATAGATAGCTATATACAGTTCGAGCCTCCACGCACTTGTGTATCTCGCATCATTTCGCAGTATCAGGACTATTAAAGCCTGGTCATATCAGACACCGCCAGAAATCTCACGCCTGCCCATGAGGCCAAGATGGCTTACAACCTTAAAGTAGAAAGTAAGGCATTCGATAGGTGCTCCAAGGTTGCGTAAACAAACATTTCTGGACTCATATCTTGCGTTGGAGCCGGAGTGGCTATCAAATTCCATGAACAAGAATGGTTCGTTTGCTTGCTGGTTTGGCAACTAGTACCACCACTGATTTCTGCTATCCTTCTGGTGGTATATCCCATGGTTCCAAGTCAATCGAGGTGCAACCGCACATTGCCAGCGGACGATCTTGACATTCTGGCAAGATAGAGTGCCACGTACTGCAAGCAAGAATTAGATAAGTATTCAACTACGTTCTACCTAGATACGCACTAACTTCCATGCATTAGACGTGTGGGTATTACTGACCACGAGCGCATATAACCACTTGCTCCACTAGTATTGGATCATCGAGATTATAGCTCTCAAGGGTCATGGGAGAGTTCTTTCAGACCTGACTCTCTCATCGACAGACTGATTGAGGTGCCGAAGCTTCGACCTTGTAATCAAAGCAATGAACGAATTCTACATTAAAGAGAGATCGCATGAGATCCTCGGGTTTCTTTCGGTAGCTCGCTATTGTATTCTCACCTAAGCCAGGTCCTGGGAGATGTTTCGACTCATGCTTGACATGGGGGAATGCATTCTTCTCCGGGCTAACTTCAGGGTTGTCGCGCAAGCTGTACCCTGCCACGCCTGTCGTGTCCCACTGGACATTCGTGGCCTTGATCTATTCAATGACAATGCTTGCTGACGCTGAAGGGTGCAGAAAGGATGGCGTCTCTTCTTCATATATGCATGTGTCGGCAATGAAGTCAATCACGGTCTCAGTGTCTGTCTACTACTGTCTTGGCCATCTTTCTCGGTCGCAGGGGCACACCCTCGGCAATCTGAGTGGGTGGGTCCCAGAACGCTATCAGGTTGATCTATCCTAGGCTGGATCACTACCAGACGTTTGCTCAGAGTCTTGTGGACACGATGCTAAGCCCAGTGGAGACGTTGATGATGCGGGGTTTTCTGTTTTTGGTATTCAAAGTCAGAACAAAGCCGCTTCGCTTGGTGACTAATACTAATCATGTGAAGCTCGTACTGAAAGCTTCGAGCGCGGGCTAGGTCAGCCCTCTGGGCCGCATTACGAAGTGGCTGGACACGATTGGACACAAGCTTCGGACTTCAAACATGTGCATAGAGAGCATCAATGATGTAGGGGAGTTCACACGCGAGACATTTGAGGTCTGCTAATTCAAGTTAAACCCAGTGCAAGAGAGACTCGCTACATGATTTCATCAACCGGACAGTTGTTGTCCAGCTCGAGGCCATGTTTCATCCGTAGCCGTCTCTCATCAAGCCAAATACGCCATATCCGATGATGTTCCTTCCGGTCCTTGATCAAGTCGGCCGTTTCTCCCCAGTAAAGGACTTGATGTCCCTGCACAATCTCCTCCATATCGTATCGTTGACATTCCGTCCCGTTTACCAGAACCACGATGCTTTCCGCCACGCTCTCGTGCAAGACCATGCCGTAGTTCATAGTGTGATAGGTGAGATCAATAAGATCGTGTAGATGGTTGATTATGTATGAAGCTAGGCACTTTTCAGGCGCCGATTCTTCGACGTCAAATAGGTCTCGCCCATACATATGCAGACGAGAGGGCTTGCCCTGGCACTCCTTATCTGACCAAACCAGGCTTCTGTGAGTAGCTCCGTCTGTTGGGGCAAGAATGTCGACAACTATCTTCTTGACAACATACTGGGAGTTGGTTCTGGAGGGCTCGCTGGATCTTGGGGGCCCAAAATAGCCCGGACCCCTACATAGAAGTACTATCAGGAGATTATAGAAAGCCCACAGGGCAGGCTCTGGACCACCAGCACCGCCCTCAAAGTTCAGGCTGTTTCGAAAGCGGGGTTCAAGATCGTCGGTAGGATCGAACAGCCGGAATGTGGCATGGACAGAATCGATGTATTGAGTTGAGGGAAGCCTTGGGATAGTCCAGGTGGTCCAAAGGCCGTACCGCTTGACAAACATGATGTCGACGTGGTAGTCTGCGGGGACATGCCCAAGGACGTCCTTGACCTCGATGTGGACCTGCTTGTTTACCAAGAGAAGAGAGATAGCAGGGTTCTCGGGCGGCAACTGCCAGATCCCCCTGTCACCGCTCAAACTCTCCAATAGCTGGTATCGCCCTTTCTGGCTGGCTGAGGGGGAGCTCGGGGCTTCGGTCGGAGAGCAGACGACACATCTGAAGATGTTCTGGCGGAGTTCGAGCGGGATTTGTAAGAGGGCCATGGCAATGTGTGAAGGCGGGTGTTTCAAAGCGATATTCGACGGTGTCTCCTTGATTGATGCTAAAAGCACGAAATCATGCAGAGGCACGAAGTCAGCCGGCGCAGTCTCGGGCAGACAGACGATCAAGGCGGGAGTTTCCAGAGGCTCCACATTTCCCATTTTGGCTTCAGGCAGCAGCCTCCCACTCTGCCTCTTTGAGCCTCGCGGCTTAACTAGATAGCAGCATCTAAACCTAAAAAAGCCGAGAATTTAGCTGAGATCTTGCGTTTTGCTAATCTACAAAAAATTGCTTACATAATATAGACTTGTGATTATCGTGCCTTGATTAGATTGTGTAAGTAGAAGTATTTGTGGGCGCTTTCGTGATTACATAATCGCCTCACGGACCAGGGCCTAAAATAAGCTACAAGGCGAATATACCAGGGATTATTTCACAAAAGGTTCGATATTTCACTAAGAAATACTTACGATATTACGGTTAATATAGGTAGGTGTTGCGTAAGGTTTCTCTTTTCTACTGCGTTGCATGAGGGAACTTAGACCTAATGTATAACAAGAGGTTATTTCTAGGCAACTCATACGCTTTAAATGTTAATACCCTTGGCGATGCAGCGTTACCTAACTAGGTAGCTACAGAAGTTTAAAAATGCTACATACTTTACAAAGATAAAGGTTACAATGCGTTATTAATAAATAAGGACAGGTCCACGAAGCAATTGATGTGAAAATATGTATCTGCGTTATTAGTCTATAGATACTTGTGTACTATTTTCACTTTTGGACCTAAGGTATGTTTTCTAACCCCACGAAACAGCTGCGCATAATCACGACTTTTAAATCTGAGGGTACCCAAGTTTAAATACGAGACCCGGAGATTGGAGAGTGAGAGTGGGCTTGTCCTTTAAATCAGAGTATCACGGCTAACCCTGGTGACACACCCAGCTCTTACCAGGGGTCCAACAAGTCAAAAGTATATCGCGTAAATACAGTTTCCATTTTATTATTACTGTGCATATGCTAGCACCCGAAGACTTTCATGCCAGCCGCTAAATCATGTGTGCTACGATTAGTCTCCTATAGGCAGCTGTACGCACCACCATAATTGCTCACATAGTGATTATGGCCCGATCTTTTGCCCTGTGGCTTAACGGCTTGTGCAGCCATCACAACGTGACTATATACAATCCAGGTAGTTGCAGGATTTGCGACCCTCAAGCAGAGCGGGTATTAGAGACACTTGGTAAAACAACCTACCTCGCCTGTCTTTTACCATTGCTATGTTGTCTACAAGTAGAACGTTATCCGCTTCATCCTCTCTAACTGCAGCATTTCATAGCCCCAGACAAACTATATGTTTGCAATTTCAACAATGAGATTCGATGATTGAAAACTGGGCGCGCAGCGGAATTGTGATAATATGGCGGACCCGGGGGGGGGCGGCTTTTTGTCTGTTCATGGCTTTTACAATCCCCCATGTTTCCGGACAAGATGCAAGCTCACGGCACATAGCTTGGACTCCGAGTTTATAATTGATTTTACACCCCAAGCGATGAATCGCTACTCAAATATATGAGGGGAATAAGTCCGAGGCCCTACGTTACCTGCTTGCGAGATGCCGGAGTAGAATGCCACAAGAAATACCACCAAATACCACCAGATACGAAGATACCCTATACTCCAAGTCGGAGGCGAATCAGGAACACAAACACCTACAGGACATGGTGGTAACATGGGTGTGGCATCGAGCCAAGCCTGAGACACGTTCTTGGTGAGCACTAGAAGACCCTTCTGTCCATGTCGAACGGTCCTTGGTCAACCCGCGAAAAGCCGTTTCGAAACGGCCTTAGCACACTAGCCTACCTGTCTAGAAACCCCCACTGCGGTCGGCGATAGATAGCGTGGCCCCTGCCAGACGATGCCACCGCTCCATCCGACCAGCCTTTTGATGGGGCTCTCTACCTAATCCAGAAACACTAGCAGTGGTGCACGGATGCTGTTTCGCGGTGAAACTTGGCATCTTATTCCCAAATACTCTAGCCCGGGCGGTGGCTGTCCTTTAGTCTGGTTTCCACGCTCTGCTGCAAGATTGTCGAGGAGCCTCCCCACCAAACATTACCTGAAACATGTCGAGGTGCGCGTCAGGCAGTGCAGGAAGCGTGAATTAAATTAAGATCCGACCTGGCGAGTGAGTGCCTTGGGTTGATCGCTCGTCTCGCCAGTAATCCTGCATGTAGATCTCCCCCATGAAACATCCAGTTTCAATGTCACCGTGATAACAGCAAAGTTCACTGCAACACAGCCTATGTCCATCGTCATCTCCCTGACCATGCCCCCTTGACGAGGAGGGCAAGCTAGACGCCTGTCAAAATCCCACCTCGTGGTAATGGTTACATCGTACCTGTCATAACGTTTCTTGGTCCGCCATGGCCCCTTGAAAGGGGGGATGTGACATGAAGCAACTGACATTCCCGCTAGGTAGATGGTCGCTGAATTTAGGGGAAACACAACCACCACAGAATGGCCCATGCCCTGGCCTTCACCGTTTCCACGCTTTGCGGCGGTAACGGTTCTTGAAACGATCGTCCGAGCGGAGGGGTTCGCTTTGACTTTGAGCACGACGCTGGGGGCATTTGGCGAGATTGAAACTATCTGCGCATGATATCTAATTGGAGGCTAAATATCCGACTGTCGTGGGGTTTGTACTAGGTAGCAGAGACGAGGCCTCGTAGGCATGGGGCTATAAAGAACTGGGAGCCTGCCTCAGAGAACTGCTCTTGAGTCCTTCCTCACCATCACTCGTTTTCGGTCTCTCTTTCTTCTCATTACTTGGCTCATTCTTTTGCCAGTTTGTTTACCTGCAAACACAATCGTTTGCTCAGTTTCACGCTCATTCAGTTGAACTGCCACTCTCTCCAAGAAAGCAATTTAATTCGCCACACTCTGTTAAACGCTGCCATGCGTTTCTCAAATATGGTCCCAGCTCTGGGAGCATTCGCTTCCCTAGCTGAAGCTGTTCCTACATTCCCGCTTGGAGTCGGTGCTGATCTCACTACTGATCTCACTACTGTTTTCCCTGGTTCAGGAAAGTTCGCCAAGGGCACGTCCTGCAGCATCGCCAACAGCTGGGAGAACGAGATCCTGTTCGAGGGTGTTTGCGCCCCCGAGACCGACACCTCGCTCGCTATCACTCTTGGCCTCAACCTCCCCAGCGCCCAGATCTCGGGTGACATTGGATTCCAATGCGGATCCAGCTTCCTCGAGGAGCCCAAGATCAGGGTCAGCCTCGGCGGTATCAAGGCCTACGTTGAGGTCGATCTGTCTGTCTCGGCCGCTATTGAGCAGTCGGTCGAGCTCTTTGCTTCTTCCATGCTTGAAGTTGCCGTTCCTGGTCTCGAGGTCGACTTGGGCGCTGCCGTCGCCCTCGATCTTGTTGTCGCCTGCGATGCTGCCATTGACCTGTCTGCTGGCATATACATCTCCTTTGCCGAGTCCGCTTACGTCGACATCTCGCTCCTCACCAAGACCGTCATTGGCGTCTCTCTCGAGGGTCTCGTTACCAAGGCTCTTCCCATTGGTGTTGGTGCCGAAGTTGATCTCGCCTCTGGTATTGATATTGAGCTTGGCCTCCGTCTCCGATCCGAGCTCAGTATTGAAGCTGGTGTTGAGCTTCCTATTCTTGGTGTTAGTGCCGATGCCGGCTTTGGAGCTGCCATCTGGGTCAACCTGTTCCACTACTCTGCTACCATTAGTGCCGGTGCTGATGCCGGTGCCGGTGCCGGTGCTGGTGCTGGTGTCGGTGTCGGTGTCGGTCTCGGCCTTGAGGTTGTTGGCGAGTTTGCTTGCAAGATTGGTATCGCTATTGATACCGACTTCGATGTTGACCATGCTCTCGAATTCAGCTTGGTTCCCGAAATCTCTATCTCTGTGGGCAAGGGAGCCAAGTCCACCATTACCCAGAAGGATCGTGGTGTTTGCGGCGATTTCATCGACCATTTCAAGAACCCTCGCGTTGTTAAGGGACCTACCATCTCTCCTTCAGGCCTCATCTCTGCTTCTGGTGCTTTGACCGCCCCTGCTAGCAGCTCTGTCATTGTCTCGGTTCCCGCTGTCACAGCTTCCCTCGGTCTCTCTGGCTCTCCCGATGCTTCCGCGACTTCCGGGTCTTCTGGCCTCCCGGAATCTTCCCAGTCGCTCGCCTCCAGTCACCCTGGAGCCTCTGCTTCCACCGATCTGCCCCACTCCTCGGCCTCGTCTGATATCTCCAGCACGACTGGTGCTTCTGTTTCTTCCGAGATGTCCAAGGCCTCTAGCTCTGCCGACCCATCTGCCACTGGCGGAATCCCGGTTATCCCCATTAGCAAGGGTAACGGCACTGTCTTCAGCACCCTCACTGGCTCTGCAGGTGAGAAGCCTAGCAGCACTGATGCTACTGCCTCTGCTTCTACCACCGGCGACGCTGATGCCGTTATCACTTCTGCCGCCTCCGGCTCTGCAACTCCCGACGCGTCTGGCATGATTACCACCACCATCCGCGAAACTCATGTCTACACCATCACTAGCTGCGCTGCCTCTGTCACCAACTGCCCTGCCGGCCACACCAAGGAGATTGTCTACTCCACAGTCGTTGAAAAGGTGACCGTCTGCCCTGCTACCTCCACTGCTACGGCTGGTCATGGGAACCCCAGCTCCGGCTCCGACTCTGCCACTGAGCCTGCTACTGGGCCTCCTACTGGCTCTGCCACTGAGCCTGCCTCTAAGTCTCACACTGACTCTGGTTCATCTCCGTTCACTTCCTCCCCCGTCTATGCCAATACCACCGTCAGCATGAAGACCCTCACCGAGACCTTGACCACGCTTGCGCCTTCCACCGACCTCAGCACCAGCACCCTCGTCCGTCCTACAACCCTCCCTCCCACTGAGGCCACCATCACCATCAGCACCACCTACTGTCCTAGCAGCGAGACCGCCGGCGAGACTGACACAACGCCTCAGGCCCACAACACTTTCTCCAGCGTCCGTGTCTCTGCTTCAGGTTCAGGATATGATTCCGTGCCTACTGCAAATGCTGTTCCGTCTGGCCCCGTTGCTGTTGAGACTTCTCAGGATACTCCTCCCGCCTATGACGTTCCCGTCAACGGAACCCAGGCGACAGTGCCGGCACAGCCAACCCCTACTGGTCCCCAGGTTGTTTCCGGTGCTGGTATCTTTGCCGCTGGTGGATACATGATGCTGCTGCCCTTGGCTGTTAGTCTGATCTTGTAAACGGGTATACCATGGACATAAGATGTTGAGATAGAAATTCCCTTTTAATTATTAAAAAGCAGCATATAGCTTTAGAGATGACAATACTATTAAGATAGTTACTACTATTACTATATTTAGGTGCCTTTTGCAGTTTGCTCAATGTTTAGGAACATGTATTTGTCTCGTACTATATCTGCGGGAGCGCAGGACGACATTAAGGAGAAACTACCGAGATTCATGGAAATATAGAATAGATAGACTGGGTCCCAGACTCGTAGGTCGGGTAGGATACCTGTAGTGGGATACGGGGAAATTTGTAACTTCTAATGTTTGAGGAGCTAGGAAGGGCCGAGGAGAAAATACTACTGGCCCACTAGTCAGCATAGTACTATAGTGGTCGATTCTCAGCAGCAGAAGGTAGAAGATGTTTAATATGTCGATGCTTACTGAGTAGTTTCTAAACACTTCCAGTACTCTCACTTGGTACCTCTGCCCTCCCTATAATAAACCACCATTTGCAAAGCAGCATGCCTAGGTACTCCTCACCGTGCGGAAAGTTTACCGCCCGGTTTCACCCCAGGGATATACTTAATTCAAGCTTTACTGATTCAATTCTAATTAAGCTAACACAAGGGAAATATTACTTTAGTTTAGTAATTCGTGCTTAAAAGTTTAGGTTAATTAAAGTATCTTAATTTCAGGGTGCATTTCGGGATAACTGGTGTTAAGCCTAATATATAACAAGTTAGACTATGTAGCTTAAAGGCGGTAGCTAATTCGGCAAAGCCTGTAGTCACGTGACGATAGTTCTGCCTCTTTACCCCGCTGAAACATAGGAAACTCGAGAAATCTACGGAGTACGGTCTCCGCATTTCCACTTCTTTACTCCATCATACGCGTTAAGATAGCTGCACGTACTCCGTAAAAGTTGTTGAATCACAGTTGTTTATTTCCTTTCTATTACCATCTTATATAGAAAATAACCAGTGGCTAGCCCGCGTTTGATTTACCAAGGCCAGAGTTTCTCGAGTTTCCACAGGACCAGAGCAAGATAGGACTCCTATGTGGCAATCCAAGTCAAGATTTTTAATTGAAAGACGAAAAAAGCCTCATAATTCCAGTCTGACTCAATGCAACTCAGTTCACTGAAAAAGTCGGCTTAAATTGAACTGAGCGCAGTCTTGTTTCACCCCAAGGGCAATATCACATGAAACCCTCTAGTTCAGCCAGCCTCAGCGCATCCCAAGGATCGTGTATACGTCAACTCATCGGCGGGGAAAACCACAAGGCGTTAACTTGCGGGGTAAATGGGCAGATAATGATACTGTGGCCCCCTCTGAGACCTACATTCAGCCAGCCTCAGAGACCGATCATGCATCAGTTGGTCAATACATGACGGAATAATATGTTGCTTGACGGGGTAGCTGAATAAATGTTGGCATGCAGTCTTGGACCTCTCGGGCCTCCCTTACATACACGACTTGTTGAGATGCATCTCGGCCGTCATTTCCATTCTGGTCGGTCAGCTCGCCACAATGATGAGGCTGCATAAGTTACTTGATGGAGGTGTTGCTAGATGATCGATCTCCCCGCCTAGCTGAATCTGACTTCGTGAAGCACGTATATAAACCGAGCCAGGCACCCTTGGTCCCTACAGTGAAAACAGTTTCATCACTGGTCCGTCCTCCATCTCTTTCACTGCTATAAAACTGCTCTAGCCATTGTCGCCAAACTTCATCATGTCTACCACAACAACCATCGAGGAGCACGAGATGACTCGGTCCTACAAGAACATGTGGGCTCGCTATGTCGCCAAATCAACCATGAACTACGACCTCAAGGGAGCTATCAACCTGGCTAAAGACGTACAGGCTAGAATCCCAAACCTCCACGATCATGACAAAGTCAAGGGAGGTGAGAACATTGGTCAACTGTTCGACAAGACCAAGAAGATCACCGGAACTGGGTTCGTGCCGGAGAAGCCTGGCAAGATCGACGTGGGTATCGTCGGCGCTGGTGTCGCTGGCCTGTTCACTGCCTTGGTCTTCGACTGGTTGAACGACCACCCGCAGCTGCAGGGTCAGGGGCTCAAGATCAACTATGACATCCTTGAGGCTGCAGGAGAAGAGAGACTCGGCGGGCGTTTGTACACGCACCATTTCTCGGACGAAAAGCACGACTATTACGATGTCGGTGCCATGCGTTTTCCCAATAACTCCATTATGAAAAGGTAAGATATATTCAAGTACATGAACCTATAAAAGTCGCTGATCTGGCTTCGTCCTCAGAACCTTCCAGCTGTTCAATTACATCGGCCTCAAACAGAACACGACGCCTGGCTTGATCCCCTACTACCTCAAGGATAGCCTCGGTGTTTGTCCTTCGTACTTTAACGATGTCTCGAAAGTCGGCAATGTCTGGACTGAATCCGCCGATGATCCCTACAACGTCAACAGTGGGCTACCACCCAATGGCCGGATTCCTCCAGAGTATGTGTGCCTTTGTCTTATTGTTTACGAGCATAACTAACCATTAGCTAGATTACTCAAGCAGAATCCGAACAAACTCGTCTCTGACGCCCTACAGGGTTTCATCACCGAAGTTAGAGACCAGTTCAAGAAAGTTGTTAAGGAAGGTGATGAGAACAACGGAGAAGAAGCTACGGCGCTTTGGAAACGTCTCATCAAGGCCGACCACATGAGTGTTCGACAGTTCCTTGGCTCGTAAGTACAATTCGCACAACATGCCTTGCCTTTGATAATGTCTCATGTTGGTTTCTAGTGGACAAGAGAAAGACAAGGTCCCTCAGAAAGCCAAGCCCGACTTCCCCGAAGGACCAGGTTACAACTACAACACTATCGAGTGGCTGGAGACGGCAACTTAGTAGGTCTCTTTAGCCAGTTTCAAGTCATCGAGCTAACCGAGTCAAGTGGTACTGGATGGTACGATCAGGCTCTTACCGAATGCGTCCTTGAAGAGCTTGACTTCCATACCGATGACGAAGATAAAGGAAACGGGAACACCCAGTACTGGTGGTGTGTTGATGGTGGCGCTCAAGAGATCGCCAAAAAGATGGCAGAGAAAGCCAAGCAATCTGTCCAGTATCACACCCAGGTTGAGGCCATCGACGCCCAGACGGACCAGCGAAAGGACCCCGACAAGTTTACGGCGATAAAGATCCGTACTATTACGACTGACCCGGCTACCAACCAGAGCAAGGAGAAGGAGAAGGACTACTTTGCAGTCTTCAACAGCACTACTCTCGCTGCTCTCCAGCGCATGGACCTCAAGGACGCTGGTCTGCTCTGGGGTACCAAGCAAGCTATCCGCGCTCTCGGATATGGCGCCTCATCCAAGGTTGGCATGAAGTTCAGGACCGCCTGGTGGCAGAAGAAGCCCTTCAACATCACACAAGGAGGTGTCTCTCGAACAGACCTCCCTCTTCGTGTTTGTGTCTACCCTTCTTACAACATCAGGGAGAACGAAGGGGACAGCTGGGACCCTGAAAAGCCTGCTGTTCTTCTATGCTCGTATACTTGGGGACAGGATGCGCAGAGAATTGGAGCACTGTGCTCTCCTGACACACCCGAGAACGAGGACCAGCTCAAGAGGACCATGCTACACGATCTTGCCTTGCTGCACGCCAACAAGGAGTGTCCTTACAAGGATCTTCTCAAGCTTCTCAACGAACAGTACATGGACCATCATTCCTGGGACTGGTACAGGGACCAGCACATGTCTGGCGCCTTTGCCTACTTTGGCCCAGGTCAGTTCTCCAACATGTGGCAGGAGATCATCAAGCCCAACGCCTTTGGGCAGCTGTACCTCATCGGCGAGGCATCTTCCTCGCATCACGCCTGGATTGTGGGTGCACTGGAAAGCGTCATCCGTGCCATTTACGTCATGTTCCAGGGACTTCAGAGCCACGACCCCGAGTTTAAGGCGTACGAAACCGTGCTGACTCTGCTGAGTCAAGCTCCAACTGACCCAGGCGAGGAATGGGATGCTGAGGATGGGAAAGGCGATGACCAGGGATCACCAGCACCGCCAGCCGCGCCCATGAAAAAGAACGGTGCAATGCCCAAGGGTCTTCCCTTTCACCCTCTGCCCGAGGAGATGCCTACATTGCAGTTCAAAGCTCCAATGGACACTCCTCTGACCCAGGACCCCAAGGAAGAGGCAGATTCGGGGAACAATGAGTTGTTGACTTACGGTGCTGCCCTAGCCGTGCTTAGCTTGATCGAGAGTTACTTGGAGTTGACGGATCCAGCTTTGGCTAAGAGGGGTTAGATGTTAAATACCAGCTGTGGGAGAGCTTGGCACCTGCGATAGATGACGCACTTTGGTTTCCACCGAGCACTATTTTAGCTTCCCAGAGTCCTTCCTTCGAGATCAATACAAACCGAGAAATTCCCCAATCTATTTCGGAATCAATATCTGCAGACCTGGGTAACATCGGCGTCAACACGTTTCTTATCTACCCATGTAAGATCCTCTTCAAAAACAGTGTCTAACCGAGTAGGACCTAGTTTTCTATTAAGCCATGTTAACAGGAAGTAGTATTCAACCCATCTCACCTCTCAATATTAAACAGTCAACCGCCGTTATTGATGGTGACGTATCGCAATTTGGTCCCTCAGCCTTTAATAGCGTGGATCCGTGGCGGTGGAGCTTCACGCACTAATCAAGGTGCCATCCCTAACCCCTGCAACCCCGTCCCCTCATTCACTCCCCTAACCCTTGTGACCCCATCATGCACTTATCAATCTGATTACTTTATCAATCTGATTACTGTACCATCAAATGTGGGGCTTTTCCTTAAAATCGCGCTTCAACAGATCACCAGAATACTGGGATAACCTCATCGCAACAACTTCGCCTTTTCATCGTTTGCTGCTGTAGCCGGACCTTACTTACAACATCTTGTTTCTTGAAATCGGCCGATTAGGAGTTCCTTTTGGTATTCCATCTCAATTTCCGTCATGGTCTTCACGCCGCCCCCATGGGTTCCAGCATTGCCGTTAGGTATACATATATCTCTCGCTTACTCCGATAACGGACAGCTTAACAAGAGATACCATAGATCCGCCAGACTCCATATCAGTTGCCGAGTTCATGAGCTCGGAGAGCTACGGCCGTTATGCTCTCAACAAGTCCCGAAACCCGTACACTTGTGGCCTCACGGGCCAAACACGAACTGCCGCCGACGTGATCTCACGAGAGAACTACCTTGCCCGGAGCCTTGCCATTGAACTTGGGTTCCATCCCCAGCACAGCTCAGAATGGGATCAAGTCGTTACTATCTTTTCTTTCAACACGGTCCGTACCTTTCGAGGCATGTAATGGGAGTCGGTGATGCTAATGCCCAATGCTCAGATTGACTATATACCTCTAACCCACGCTGTTCATCAGCTCAATGGCGTAGTGGCCCTCGGAAGCGCCGCTCTGTCGGCTTCGGAGCTTGAACAGCAGCTCCGGTCTTCTCACGCAAAGGCACTATTTACCTGTATTCCTTTGCTGGAGACTGGCCTCAAGGCTGCCACAGCAGTCGGCATTCCCTACAAACACGTCTTTATCCTTCCGACACCAAACACGGAGGCTTCAGTGCCCTTCAAGAGTATTGAAGATCTGATTGATCATGGCAAAAAGCTACCCGAGTTGCCACCTCTGACATGGGCTCCTGGCCAAGGTGCTCGCCAAGCCGCTTACTTGTGTTATTCTAGTGGCACTTCTGGCTTACCTGTTGGTGTTCCCGGCCTTCTAATTACTAGCTACTAAAACCAATTAGAAACCCGTCATGCTATCCCACTACAACATCATAGCGGGCATCCTTCAGACCAGTGCATTCGACTCTGTGTCGCGCAAGACCCTCGGCATTGAGACCCAGGTTATGCTCGGCCTTTTGCCCTTTAGCCACGTCTTTGGTCTTATGGTCATCACCCATTTGGGGACTTTCCGCGGAGACGAGATCATTGTGCTACCGCGTTTCGTATTTGAAACATTCTTGGGTGCCGTTAGCCGCTTCAGTATTCGTCAAATCAGCGTTGTCCCTCCCATTGTTATCCAGATGCTCAGCATGCAGGAAGTATGTCGAAAGTATGACCTAAGCAGTATCGAGTTCGTATACACAGGTGCAGCTCCATTAGGACAGGAGACAGTTGATGACCTCTTGGCACTCTACCCGAAATGGCGTCTTGGCCAGGGTTACGGTAGGGCTCTCCTCGATCGGTTGTTCGGAGCGGCTACTTATCCTTTTACCAGGCATGACAGAGACAGCAACAGTGTTCATATCGACTAGTGAGCTAGATACACTTGTCGGCTCTACGGGGTCATTAGTTTCCGGAACCAAGGCCCGGATCATCAATATGGATGGGAAGGAGATAACGGAGCACGAAAAGCCCGGGGAGCTGCTGGTTCAAAGTCCATCTGTCTCTATGGGGTACTTTGGTAATACCCAAGCAACGTCTGAAACCTTCTTTGAAGACAAAGATGGCCGCTGGATCAGAACAGGCGACGAAGTGCTTGTACGAAAGTCCGCCGCTGGGAATGAACACTTTGTGGTCGTGGATCGGATCAAAGAACTCATAAAGGTCAAGGTAAGCCGCATGATACCTCTCGACTCTTGGAATCCTGTCCAAAATTCAGGTCTAACTATTATATACAGGGCCATCAAGTCGCCCCGGCAGAGCTGGAAGCACACCTCCTCACCCACGCTGATGTTGGCGACTGTGCAGTCATCCAGGTCCCAGACGCACGCGCTGGGGAAGTTCCCAAGGCTTTTGTTGTCAAGTCAACTAGCGCATCAGACAAGCCAGATAAGCAGGTGATACAGGACATACACAGACACGTAAAGGAGCACAAGGCCAGATACAAATGGCTGGATGGCGGTATCGAGTTTATTGAGATGGTACCAAAGAGTCCAACTGGCAAAATCCTGAGGCGGAAACTGAGAGACAAGGAACGACAGAGGACGAAGGCACAGGGAGCGAAGCTGTGAAGCCTAGAGGGCACAAGCAACTTCGGGCTGAGATCTCCAGGGCCGAAACAGCAGAAATACCGATGAGCACTTCGACGGTATTAAATCTCACGGCGGTGCATCTTGCTCGATATGTTTTCATTTCCCTCTAGGATGCACTCACAATCAAGTCCAGGTATCAACGTACAGTCTAAGAGGCTGATTAGCAAGTCATGCGAATGTTTTGTTTGTTTAACCCTGCCTTCTATAAACTTCTATCTAACTAGCACCTGTGATCTAAGCTGCACCACGCCTGGAAAACAACGACATAAAGAAATCCCTTCACACCCCCTGCTATGGCCTTTAGTGATTATGCCTCGGAACCTCCTGCTGAGCCAAGCGCTGATATTTGACGGCTTTTCGCAACACCATGCCGTTTGATAACTGTTCTGTTTCCTGGCGGAATATCTCTTGCCATGGCGTACGGCTCGGAGGAGCCTGATAGCCGTGTTGATCAATCGCCGCTCTCCGGCTCTTCAGTTCTTTGTCACTGATGAGGATTTCGACTCGTCGTTTCCCAAGGTCAATGCGAACCTTGTCTCCGTCTCTGAGAATCGAAAGGTTGCCACCTGCCGTGGCCTCAGGGCTGGCATTCAGGATGGAGGGACACGCTGATGTGCCAGACTGTCGTCCATCACCAACGCAAAACAGTGCGTCGACCCCTTGCTTGAGAAGTCTGCCAGGAGGATGCATGTTGACGACTTCAGCAGCCCCTGGGAAGCCCAAGGGCCCAACGCCTCGCATAACTAGGATGGTCTTGTCGTCAATGTGCGACATGTGCTCCAGCCGGTCGTTGTAGTCTTCTGGGCCATCAAACACCACGACGGATCCCTCAAACGCCTCTGGATCCTTGGGGTTCGATAGATAACGCTCTCTGAAAGCCGGCGAGATAACACTTGTCTTCATGATTGCCGAGTCGAACAGGGACCCTGTCAAGTGAATGAAGCCGGCTTCCAACATGAGAGGGTCGTTATACGGTCGAATAACACGCCGATCCCACGAATACTTACCCTGCACGTTCTCTGCCAGCGTCTTGGCGTTGCAGGTCATGGCATTCCCGTGGAGCTTTCCGGCCTTGAGAAGCTCCGCCATGATGGCTGGAAGACCTCCAGCACGGTAGTACTCCTCGCCAAGGAATTCACCAGCAGGTTGCATGTTCAGCAAGAGAGGAACTCTTGAGCCAAGTCGATCCCAGTCATCCATTGAGATATCGACCCCGATATGCTGGGCAATGGCGTTGATATGAATAGGGGCATTGGTGCTGCCTCCAAATGCCGCGTTCGCCACAATTGCGTTCTCGAATGCTTCCCGCGTCATCAGATCGCTTGGCTTACGATCAGACAAGACCATCTCGACGATCTGCTTGCCTGTCTCATAGGCACATTGACCCCTGTGGCGATATGCCGCTGGAATGGCAGCCGAGCCGGGAAGAGCCATGCCGAGCGCTTCTGCGAGCGCGTTCATGGTGGAAGCCGTTCCCATGGTGTTGCAGTGGCCAACAGAAGGAGTTCTACTACCGGGTTAACCATTCAGCTCGTCCGCCGGGCATCTTGAGTGAGGCCTCACCCTCTGGAGACGTAATCAATCATCTCGTGTTCGTCAATCTCGCCAGTCGCAAACATCTCTCTCCCCTTCCATATCACGGAGCCCGACCCGGTCAAGGCCCCATCGGAATAGCCGTTCAGCATTGGGCCAACATTGAGGCAAATGGCCGGGATGTTCTAGGCCTCGATTAGCGGTCAGACGATCAACAAGGGGACACCACGTACCACAGTCGCCGCAGCCATCAAGCATGCTGGAGTCGTCTTATCGCAGCCTGTCAAGAGAACGACACCGTCAAAGAAGTAGCCGGTCAAGATCTCTACCAGGCCCAGATAGGCCAGGTTACGGTCCAGTGAAGCTGTTGGCCGTCTCGACGACTCTTGGATCGGATGAATCGGAAATTCGAAGGGGATACCTCCTGCGGTACGTATTCCTTCTCGAACGCGCTTGGACAGTTGAACGTGATGGCGATTGCAAGGCGCGATATCGGATCCTGACTGGGCAATCCCGATCATCGGCTTCCCGCCCATGAGCTCCTCACGGGTTATGCCATAGTTGAGATAGCGCTCGATATAGAGGGCAGTCATTCCAGGGTTACTATGACAGTCAAACCAGGCTGACGATCGGAGTGTCCTGCCCGGCGTGCGAGTGATGGTGGTCCTTTCCGGCCTCGTCGCAGCCTGGAGACGCGTTTCCAGCTCTTGATTGCGACGACGCAGAGTCTCGAGCTCTTTGAAACAGTCTTCTATCTCAATGGGCTGAGGGTGAGAATGCCGACTTGAGGAACAGCCATGACATGCCTTTTTCGAAGGGCAAGACATGATTCGAACGCGTAGTGTGTGTGCTGGTTGTCTACCCCGTTGGCAAAGCAGATGAGGGCAGGGATCTTGTCATTGAGCCTGGACACGCAGATAGAAGATGTCGGATCAGTTTGGTATCATCCAAAGACAATCCAGATCAGCATTTTGCAATCTGTCTCGTAGTATTTACCCGGTGAGCCCGATAATTAGGACCCTCATGTCTAGCTATCGTCGGCACAAGATCGGCCGGAATTTTTTCAAGACGGGACTAGAAAATCTCGGAGCCGACGTTTTGCCACCCGAAAGTGCCACTAGCCGAGTCCTAGTCTACCCACTAGACCCATAAATACACGACCTAGTCTACCTTGACAGATTCGTTGTTATTGGGCCCGAGGCTAGACATGTATATCTAGTCCACTATATATCTGGTGATGCGGTATCGCCGTCTCTTATTGGCACCACTGTCTTTTTGCTGGCTGCTGAGAAGCGAGCCACTAAAGAAGCAACACACATGTGGTAGGTGTCTCGAGTTAGACTTTGTAGCTAGCAAAGATTGTACCCCTAACCGTAAGAGGTGCTGCTGGAATGTTGTCTCTTGAGAGGATTCGAAAGGGTAAGTGTCTAAAATTCGGAATATCGACCCAAGTTCCTATGTGTTGCCGACGAGATAGTAGACATGAAAGAACAGACTCACACAGTGTTATCAGCTTCATATCTATTCACGGCTAATCATTAATCCGGATCCTTCCAACTGTGGAGATACGATACTAGATCTACCGACTTGAACATCCCCTGCCACGCACTCCACAGATGCTGCATGTCGTATAACAACCGCTGTAGGAGGCAATGGCTGACCAAGCGGACCAATCTCAAGGCTCCAGCCATCCTTCTCGGCGCCAAGCTCTCAACGTCCGTCTCTTATCTGGGCTATACTTGTCATCATCATCCCAATCTGGCGCTGACTGGATCTAGGCTTGCGATAGCTGCCGCAAGAGAAAAACGAAATGCGACGAGAATAAGCCTGTCTGTGCACGCTGTACGCGTCTTGGGCTGGACTGCAGCTATATTGTGACTGTTGCTGCCAAGTAAGCAAGACTAGTGTCGCTATTGTGCTATTCGAGTTCAGAGACCGTGTGGCTGATAACTTCCAGAAGGAATCTGTCGGTGACAGAGCTAGCTGGAACCCTGAAGCGCATGGACGAGAAGCTAGATGCCCTGACAGCGTTTGTTCGCCAGGGCCACGGGCAACCAAGAGGCATCCAGGAAAATGCTAGCCAGGGCGTCACCGGAATAGCTTCCAGCCCCAGCACCAGCCACGCCGCCGCTTTCAGTCCTCTGTTCTTTGGAGATTCTCGAAACGGGAATACAGCTTCTACCCCGTTTCTTGACACGGGTCGTATCTTGGAGGAACTGTCTCTCTCACAACGGCACTCAACGGCTCCGCAGCATCTTTTATCTTGGCCA
The DNA here is from genome assembly GCA_013266195.1 of Fusarium zealandicum. Classification (NCBI taxonomy): domain Eukaryota; kingdom Fungi; phylum Ascomycota; class Sordariomycetes; order Hypocreales; family Nectriaceae; genus Fusarium; species Fusarium zealandicum. The sequence continues at coordinate 25,338 of JABEYC010000248.1, forward strand.
TGCTCACCTCTACAGTTGAGCGAGCCTGAGCTGCAATACCCCATGGAGCTTGAGATCAAACGACCAAGGCTGTCTCGGTCGGCAGCGCCCTTATGCTACAATGAAGCTACGAATGGTAGCGAGACATGGCTATCTCGGCTTTCTCTTTCTCAAGTGAGCCTGCTAACTCAGTCTTATTTTCGGCATTTTCACCCTTCATGTCTCATTCTCGACGAGGCTGATTTCTACTCTCACATACTCAGCCAGGCAATGCAGTCCAACTTTGCACAAGGTGTAACCACATGCATCGTGCTTCTGGTTTGCGCCTTGGGCTCGATAGTTGTAAAAAACTCTGGAGACGAGGAATTGTCCCTGAAGTTTGAACGGGACTTTGGTCTGGAATTCTTCAACTTGGCAAATGAAATGTTTCGCGATCTAGAGGACGCCAGCTGGGAGAGCGTCCAGTGTCTGCTGCTCATGGGGTAAGCGGGATCTCATTCCCAAGGCTTCCAGACATATGCGGCCAACACGGTAACATTATCGCAGCATATTCTATTCTGCCGAGTTGAGGGTGTACGATGCATGGCAGGTCAACCATCGAGCCTGCTGCGCTATCCTAATCCTGGTGCCTCTGTAAGACCGGTTCTATGCCTTCAAGACGGGTTGCTGTTTGCTATATACTGACTCTCGACAGACAAGGCACCCTAAAGGCACAAGACTGTCAGCTGTTCTGGATTGCCTACTTGCAGGAAAGGTAGGTAGCCCTTATTGCACGAACTTGTCATTACTTTGCTCAAGCATCTCTTAGTCAAATCCTGGCCGAATTCGACTTTCCCGCAAGTGGACTTGGAAAGCTTGCTAGCAGCATTCCTTTGCCTCTCGTGCCAGGGGCAGGAACTAGCCCCCTTCACGCGAGGTATCAGTTCTTCTTTCTGGCTCTCATATCAATGAGGAAGCTTCTGAACAGGATTTTGTTCCATCTTTATAGCCGAGGTATATCGACTTATCCTCTACACCTCGCCATTATTGCAGTTCACTAAGCACTTTACGCAGACCGAAGCGACAAGAACGCCCAAGACTCATCACATGTTGATAGATCTGCCGAGTTTCTATCAGCATCTCCATCCATTATTCTCGAACTAGACCGTCAGCTTGAAGAATGGAGAACATGTCTACCTCCAGGGTTAGAGTTCTCGAGCTACTCAGACTCACAACAGCCGGAGATGTCCAACGTCTATCAGCCTCGGTCTACTGACGAAAGACTGCGTGGCCATCTGATGGCTCGGTACTTTGCCGCAAAGTCCATCATCCACCGCCCATTCGTCTACAAGGCGTTGCATTGCGACCAAGATGCTCTACTTTGTGAAGCAGACGAGAGGGGCGCAAAGACTGCTGTTGGTAGTGCTTTTATGTCGCTCATTCACAGCGGAATTCTGAGCGAGCCTCTAGTACTTTTACTACATCCTGTCAACTCGTGTAGAAGGTATGTATCTCCTCCTTTGCCGGGTATTGCAGTTTTCTACAGTATCTCTAACCTCGAAAACTCTAGTCTGTTTGCCTTTGAAGTGCAAATTGCCTTTTTACTGCGCAGGGATAGCTCACATTTCGCCTTGCCGAAAGAATGGAGGTTAGCAGAGGAGGCAAGGAATAACATTGCAGCAATCACGAGGCGAATGTCTCCCTCTTTGACGCGGGACGGGGAGATTTTGCAGTCGTTGATATAACGAAGGATGTAGCATTATAGTGCAAAGCAACACTGAAAGAGAAAGAGATTGTACTGAATAGGAAGCCTATATCTACTCCAAGACCCATCAATTGACCCATTCATGCCTCTTGGAGCTACAAAAGGTCGCCGTTATCCCGTCATCTCTAGAGTGCTTGGCAGCCTTGACATGAAACTGAGCACCTCCATCCATCACCCACCTATTGATACTGTCGTCCCAGTAAGACACACTGATCTTATCAAGTACTGCACAAGCCGTGACAGTCTCACCCACAGGCACAAAGACCTTATCCCACCCCTTCAACTCTTGGGGCGGTCTTCCCAGCTTGGGGCTGACTTGGCTGACATAGAATTGGACAATCTCCTTCCCATCTCGAGGGCCAGTATTTGCGACGTCGACCTGTACAGTGATCTCTCCGTCTCCGGCGAGTTCATCGGCGCTTAAACGGATGTTGCTGTACTCAAAGGTAGTGTAAGAAAGGCCCGCGCCAAAGGGAAACAGAGGCTCGATTTTGCGGTGATCAAAGTATCGGTAGCCAGCGTAGATGCCCTCGCCGTAGTGGACAACGTCGTGCTCGCCAGGATAGTTGTCAAACGAAGCTGTGTCTTCGATTCGCTTAGGAAAGGTGATGGGCAGTTTACCGCTAGGATTGACAGCACCCAAGAGAACGTCGGTCAGGCAGTTGCCCTGCTCTTGTCCCTGATACCATGCCTGGACGACACCTGAAACCTCGTTTATCCACGGCATCGTAATAGGGCTGCCCGTTTGGTTGACAACAACGGTATGGCTGTTGGCTCTGGCAACGGCACTGATGAACTCGTTGGATCGTCCAGGCAGGTCCATCGAGACCATGTCGCTTGTCTCCGTCTCCCACTCGTGGTCTTTGCCAACCACAACGATTGCGATATCGCTATCACGCGCCATGTCTACTCCTTCTTGGAAGAACTGATCCAGATCGCCTGGGTTCTCCAAGAAGCCAATTCGACCACCATCCTGGACCTCTTCACGCTCAAGCATTGCCATGTAGTCTAGGTCGTATGGCTTGGGCTCTCGACTGATCGACTCCAGCACAAGTTGGTATTCTCGACCGGCCTCCATCTGAACTTGAACGCGTTGTTCTGGAGAGCCATAGCTCATGAAAAGTGCAGACTTGGGGGACCACCAGTGCCGTTCAATGTCAATGATGACCTTGCCACCCAGAATAAGCTTGCCTGAGCCGCACGAGGATAGAGAGAACTCGTGCAGTCCGGTGGTGGCTGGCGTAATGGTACTCCTACCTCTGTAGGAGTATCTCTCGCCAGTAGTCAGCTCAGGAGGAAGGCCGTCGTAGCAGACCAGGTTAGAGCTGGGGCGGCTTTCAACCATAAACGGTTCACCACCATGGGTCATGTTTCTCCAAAGTGACAGTTGGAAGCCGGGTTTCCCAGTTTCTGGGTTCTTCATGACAGCCGGGCTTACAAGGGGGAGATATCGGTGCGTAAGAATGCCGGGATGAGTCTGCACCTTGGCTGCGGGGAATTTCTCTGATACCCCAGCCTTTAAAGACTCGTATGGAGTCGTTCGATAGTGAGGCGCGAGGTTTGAGCTCCCACCGCCTGTGGCAACGGAGCGAGCAGCATTGGGGCCTACTATCGCGATAGTCTTACCGCTCAGCTCAGAAAGAGGAAGAACATCGTTAGTATTCTTGAGTAGGACGATACCTGTTCCAGATTATAAGCCTCTGCTGCAATTTAAAGATAGGGACAAACATACCTTCACCGCCCGCTCGGTGGAGGATCTCACGGTGTTCAGGGAGATCATCAGCCCTTTCTGGCCCTTCCTGCCAGTCGGGGTCCTCGCTTTTGCCTGTTTTATAGAGGAGCTCCAAGAGGCGAGAGGCCGAAATATCAATGAACGACAGATCAACAAGGCCCTTTTTGTGGGCGTCAATTAGATGCTGGCCTCTTCTTCTTATCGGACCTGGCATCTCCAGGTCGAGCCTATTGGTTGTCAATACCAGCTGCGCGTGCCTGCGGTATATGTTGGAAGCTCACCCTGCTTTTAGTGAGGGAACGACGCTGTTTGTACCGAACCAGTCACTCATTACCAGGCCGTCCCATTTCCACTCATCACGAAGTATCTGTTGGAGTAGGAAGTCATGTGCCGAGCAGAAAGTGCCGTTGACCTTGTTGTAGGCCGTCATCAGAGTCCAGGGGTTGCTGTCTCGAATAGCAATCTGGAAGGGTTGTAGGGCGATCTCGCGAAGGGCACGATCTGGTATTTTCTCATCGATGAAGAAACGACGATCTTCTTGGTCATTTGCAGCAAAATGCTTGATGCAGGCTCCGATACCGGCTTGCTGGATCGAGTTGATGAATTCTCCGGCAAGCTTTCCCGTAAGGAATGGATCCTCGCTGTAGGCTTCGAAATTGCGGCCGCCAAGAGGAGTCCTCGGGATACACACTATTCAGAGTTTAGAATGATTCGAGGTTGACCGATTCGAAGATACTGGTTTACCTGTCGGTCCAAGAAGGACGTCGACCTCTTTGCTTTTTGCCTCGACGATCAAGACCTGACAGACATCTTTGATGATAGACTTGTCCCAAGTAGCGGCTAGAGAAACACTTTGAGGAGCAGTCAGATATTGTTCGTTGAGCTGGGAGGCAGTAGCAGACTCAATGGCTTACCCTGTGGGCGGTGAAGCTGCGCTCACTCCGTCTGTGAAGATACCACCGCGAACACCCACGGGGCCATCAGACGTCTTGATTCTGGAGATACCCAGGCGCGTGATTGGGTTTGTCCTCCAGAGGTCTTGTCCACATAGAAGGAGAACCTTTTCCTCCAAGGTCATCTGTGCCAACTTCTCTCGCGCCCAGGCGTTGGCTTCACCAGTTGTACGGCCGTTGGTGGAAGCCGTGCCATTGAACGGAGTCGACACCATTGCAGGCGTCTTTACCTTTATGATGGTCATCGCAGGTACTACTCGGTACAGAAGAGCAGAACGCGACGGTGATTGAATCGGGTGTTTGTTGCAATGTAGGTACTTCCTCTGCGACTAAACATGCTCTTGTTGAAGCGGATAGTTAGGCACTTTTAAACCCGTAGCAGTTTCCATAGATGATGATGGCATCCTGCCAAGTTGGACTATTCCCCGCGTGATATCCCCGCATGGGGGATCATTCGACTCGGGGCCAGACGGACTTGGCACTATCATGGGGACGCTCGGAGTAGGTCCGTCTCTCCCCGTCATCGACCCCGGGGTTACGGAAGCCGACCAACTGTGTATTTGGCTGGTCTAATTGAGCATGCTTGGCTCTTGGGATGCGGTTGAAAGCCTGGCACATGTTGATTCGTCAATCACAACTTAGCTGTAGATGGGGGTCAAGGATTGCCAACAACTTTGAGAATGCTTTGATGAACTTCCTCAACGCCAAGACACCCCAGAGGTATGCACTACAATGTCTTAGACGAGCCATCACCATCAACCCTGTGTCACGTGAAATACGAGCAGCAACGTCTTAAGCTCAAGTGACCTCCGTTGACGCGGGAGGACACGGACTAACCCCGTGATGGAGCATCGTAACCCCTTGCACCAACCCAAGGAGCCTTCGGAGCTGGTCCGTCTCTCCGCGCCGAGTTTCTCCTGGCTTACGCCCTAAACCCTTTCGAGCAGCATCGGGCCAGTAACCGAGTCGTTTCCTGGGGCCCCGGGCACTCTGATCAATCTGGGGAAATGCCAAGAGAAGCACGGGTCACACTCTAAGTTGGGGCTAGACTCTTTGGGCGACCAACAACAAGTCAGTTCATCTTCTTCCAGGGCATCGTTACGTCCATGGCTGACCATACCCGGGAACGTGGTTCAGGATCCCGTCTTTCGATTCCTGTTCCCGACTATAAAGACTTGGGTCGTCGCCAGCAATCCCGGCTTCTTGGAGTCATCACGCCAGCGTCTTCACCAAATAACCAGTAACTGACTTGATCCCATAGCTGGGTCTTGGACTCTTGGCACACCATGACCAGCAAAGCTCCTAATAGCCGCCCGGCTTATACCGTGGCAGAGATATTGGCCCACGATACAAGCTCTCCGCTGGCTCTCACACCGTCTCTCATTCATCTCTATGCCATCCTCGCCCCGGCCTGTCTCGTTGTCTGCGCGACTAACGGATACGATGGCTCTGTTCTCACCTCTTTGCAGGGCGTCGAGGCCTGGAAGAGCCAGTTTTACTCGCCAACAGGGGCTCTTCTGGGCATCACCAGCGCGTCCTATCCCCTGGGTGCTATTCTCTCAACCCCGTTCTCTGCCATCATCTCGGACCGCTTCGGCCGCCGTCTGTCTATCATTATTGGTGGCTTCGTCATGATCCTCGGCGTCATCATGCAATGTGCTAGCACCAGTATCGGTCTTTTCATCGGCGGTCGTATCGTCGTCGGCTTCGGTATCACCCTCGCTCTCGCCGCAGCCCCGATCCTCATCTCGGAACTCGCCCACCCTCGACACCGCGTCTTATTCGGCTCTTTATACAATACAAGCTTCTACCTAGGCGCTTTGCTTGCGGGATGGGTTTCATTTGGGAGTTACCGAATTCCCAGCGCGTGGGCATGGCGTCTCCCAACTCTGCTTCAGGCAGGCCCGGCATGTGTCCAGGTCATCTTTGTCTGGTTCTTGGACGAATCCCCCCGATGGCTGGCATACAAAGACCGAGGCGAAGATGCATACGAGATATTGGTCAAGAACCACGGCAACGGGGACTGGAAAGACCCCTTGGCTCAGGCCGAGTTCTGGGAGATGAACGAAACCCTCAAAGCTGAGCGGACCCTCGAGGGCCAGGGCCTCAAGCTCTTCATCAGCACGCCGGCAAACCGAAAGCGACTGGCTATTCTTATTTCACCGGCTGTTTTTGGTCAATGGTCAGGTAACGGCCTTGTGAGCTACTACCTGACCAAGATCCTGTCGAGTATCGGCATCCAGACCCAGCGTGAACAGACCATGCTTAATGGAATAATCAGCACTGTCAACTACGCGACTGCTCTCCTTGCTGCTGCACTATCTACCAAGATCGGCCGTCGTCCAATGTTCATCTGGGGCGGCGTGGCCATGTTCCTGACCTTTTCTGCTCTGACGGCCAGCATCGCCATCTACGACGAGACGGGCTCAAAGGCCGCCAGCAAGTCGGCGCTCGCCTTCATCTTCATCTATTACACGTCGTTCAACATCTGCTTGAATCCTCTTCTCTTCCTGTATCCCACCGAGATCCTACCTTTCCGACTGCGGGCGATGGGCCTCAGCATCCTCGTCTTCTCCACCAAAGCGGCCTCGTTTTTCAACCAATTTGTTAACCCAGTTGGAATGGACTCTCTGGGTTGGAGGTACTATCTCGTCTATGTCGGCTGGCTCCTGGTAGAAATCCTAGTATTTTGGTTCCTGTACCCAGAGACAAAGGGCTACACGCTGGAACGGATCCAGGAAGCTTTTGGGGATGCGATAAAGCTAGATGCGCCAGAATAGAAAGGTCAGATGGACGGTGCTGATGTTCTTGACATTCAAAAGCCGACCTTTGAGCACGAGTTTCACGTTGAAAAGATCACTCAGCCCAGACAGCCGATTTAGAAATAAGAGATAACTTGATATATGTAAATGCCTATCCTAAAGGGAACAGTAAAGGGTTAAATCCGATAAGCGATTATGGTCTTAAATTCAATAAACAGGAAGGCTTTCGGTTCAGATACATCGTGGCCTTTTCTTGCCCGGGGTTGAAAAGGAGCCGACGAGACAAATTTGAATTGTTTGATCTAAAAGAAAGTCATAGATATCTGACGCAAATAACACGTTAAGACTAGAAAGTCAAGATATGGTTTGCGTATCATCTCTGCTGGCTGTTGGGACGAGGTCGATATTCCAGAGTCCAAGCACTATAGTTTGTAGCCTCACCCCAGGGAGTATGTTAGAACGGCTAGAGAGACATAGTTAAGAAGAGGAGGATGAAAGACGAAAGACAAATATTTACTCTGCCCTTCTTCTATCAAAAAGTGACTTGCTGCCACAACAATAAAGAACACAGTTTAGGCAACGCTATAAGGATCGAAGACTTGGAAGCCTGTGATTCTGACGCGATCTTATCGTGTAGCATTAAACAATTTCTTCCTTACTCAGAAGAAAGGGGACGAATAAAGAAAACAGTTCAGGAAGTTAATCTCTTCAATAGTTTAAACAAGACCTCCAGCCGTCCTGTGCGTCATGCGTCCGCAGCATCAGTTATTTTTTACCCGCCGTCCAGAGCCACCCTTCCGACTTGAGGTCAACTTGGCTCACTATGGAATCTTAGACCCCCGAGAGTTAACCCTGCTGACTACTTAACAGGTCTGGCTGGAGTGAACTTGGCCTATATTGCGGGTGACGTCTCTTATTCTCCAGCTACCAAACTGCGCGGTCTTCACCCCCTACCGTTTCGGTTATACGAAAGAACAATGAACAATGACGTTGTGCTTGTCAGCATTATGAAGGTTGAGAACCCCTGTCAAGCTAGGGTATTCTGCCTGATAGTCAACAGGGTGGATGGGATGGATCAGCACAGAACCAACACCGCCAACAAAGGTACCTGAGCGAACACACTAACTTGGATTGGGAGTCCTACAGCTTGAATGATCAGTTGGAACATGTTGGATGAAGTGAGAGGGTGCGTTTTCTTTCCTTTCTTCGACACATACTGCTTCCCGCCATGGATGATCTTCTGCTTTGTCTCCGTCATGAGGAGTATTTCTGGAATAGATCACCGAGACTCATGACGCTGTGCTGCAGATAGGTACACTCGGATAGTGTACGTTCCAACTTCCAAGTCTCAAGAGCTGTTTTGGGGTATCAATGTTGATGTATAAATAACCACGTCTTCCTCTGGAGTTCAGCATCACAGCAGCACATCTTTGCATCCTCATTCTCAAATGTCACAAACACAAACACAAACATAACAAGCATACTAACCACCACGATGCTAGCCATCTTTGCCCTGTCACTCGCCCTGGCTACCCAAGCCTCTGCCCAAGTCGACAACTGTCTACTTATCAAGGGCGGTCCCAGTGAAGATGCCAAGTGGGCGGCTGCCGCCTGGATGAAGGAGAACTACATCCAGGGCGAGGTCTGTCTGGAGGGCTGTAGCGTCTTGGGTGAGTGCACTATCTTGCCCATATTCTATTACCATGCACCGAAGCTGACCCACAACCCACCTTCACAGAATGCCAGCCAGCTTATTGCGTCGTCTGTGAGGGCGCTTAACTCGCTATCAAAAACAGTGCGGCGGACTCTGCCAAATACTGCATAACAGATGATGAACTGGACGAGGCACTCTCGAGTATGGCCGAGGGAAGGACGGGGTGCGTGGCTAATGTCGAGTCCCAGTACCTTAATGTGGCATTTGGAAACCAAGAAGACTTTGATGGCGGTGGCGAGGATGAGTGCGAGAACGTATGCTAGATTAGCTCCAGCATGCAGTTACACCGTGGCCCTGTCTGTGTTAGATTAGCCCAATATGGAAGCCATAGAGTCAACCCCATGCCCTGCTCCTGTGGCGTAGTGTTGAATTGCATCGTGATGCTAGCCTAATGCCATGCCTTCTCAGGTATCAAGCTAAAAGGGCGGCAAGAATCAGTGCAATCCTGTGCGGTTGACGTGACAGGGCCAGCCACAACTTGCGGCGTCGATAAGATTGTAGAAGATCGGCACCTTAAAATGACTCAAGTCATGTTTGGAGTATTTCTGCAGGATACTACACGTACTTCAGCAGTAACTTAGACGACCTGAGGCTTAAGAGATAGGTGGCATCTTCTAAGTATTAATCACCAAAAGTAATGCAATTGAGATAAGCTTGGTGTTACAAGATGTAGAAGCGGCGAAGAGTATACTTCTTTCTGAGGTAAAGCTCTATATCTCCTACGTACCAATAGTCTATGCGGTCTTACTGGAATGAATGCTTTAAGATACTCCAGGCATACCTTGAGTCATTTTAAGGGATTGAAGCCACGTGCATAATGGGCTGATCCGATGATCCCCGGTCAGCGGTAGGGCCTATCAAGTCCGATTTGCACCAGGGTTTTAAGCTTAACGGATGAGCTAAGGATGCATCCGCTGTACCGAGCAGTATCGTATTGGCCACCCTGACGGGGATCACCAACGATCCTTGTTGGAACTTGGACTGGGCCATCAGAGCTTGGAAATGGCATGATGAAATCAGAAGGAAAGGAGCTTACCAGGTATACATGTACACTACAGTAACATAGTGACTGAGAAGACCCATCAGAGAAATGTTTGCCCTTTGCAAGAAACTAGATGAAGAGGAGGCGTTGCAATGAAATCAGGTATCAGCATTTCATGTGAGACTGCTTAGATTCTCCCGATCAATCCTCACCATTCGACGGCGGCCGGTATCAGACATTCCTCTAAAACAAAAGATATTTTAACATCTAACGCAGTATCTCTCGGGACACAAGTTAGAGGTTCAAGTTCAACAACAAATTGTAGTGCTCAGTCCCGAAAGAGAGCACCGCCCTCCCTTTCATCCGTCCCATCGCGTGGGCCAAGATACAAGATATCATGTAAGACCTGTTTCCACACGCCATCATCATCATCACCAATCCTTTGGTCTAGATGCCACCAGTATTTAACCTTGACGAGCAGGCCTCTACCATGGCCGTCATCCGTCCACATGTTGATCATCAGCCCTTGCCAATCATCCTCTTTTGCCCTAGTCTTCAGCTCTTGCACAGAAGTAAATCCAGCAGGGATAACCACATCCGCTGTGCCAAACTCGTTTGCTTCACTCTCGGTAAACAGCCGAACAGAGTAATAACTTGATTGTGTTGCTGGACCTGTACCCGACTCATCGTCTATCCATCCGGCTTCCCTGAAAATTCGATTGATCACTTTTCCAGACTCTCGCAGATAACGGACAATAGTCGCTGGGTCTCTCGCAGCATAAGTTGGATCTTGGCGACATATCTGACGACATTGCGACGAGTAGAACGCAGCCTTTGCGTCAAGGGCTTGGGTCTGTCGATATTCCTGGTAAATTTCGCATAAATGTTTGAAGAGGGGAGATTTCTCACTGAGTGCCATGACGGCGTTTAAAAGTCTTGGTTTCACATGACAAGATAGGTGTAAGAAACAGTCATTCATATGCCCGAGCACGTGGTGTAAGCAGTTAGTAGCCATCGGGCGACCGTGTCTTTTTGCCCAAAGCCGAGGCCACCAGAATTCACATCATCAAGGATAATCCGATTACAGACAAAGACTCATATGGTGATAATTCATGAAGTGATTCTATAGCCAGTAATGACAAATGATAGAATCAAGATTCCAGTGCCGACGTGCCGATTGAGCTTTAGATGACGGGATGTATCTCGACCTAAAAGATGCATGAACCAGTACCTTCGAGTATATACCCAGTATTAGCCAATGCAGGAATTCCCATCAAAATTCATTCGACACTAAAGAAAGATGTCAAGGTCAGGGTTTATACACATTATCTGAATACAACAGCTTCAAGTTGACTCGTTAATATTTTACCCCCATCCCCATGGTTACAACGTCTTACATAGTAACCGTCATCATTAAAAAAGGTCACGAAGAACCTTCAACTAGGCCTTTATTGTTTCGATTTCACTCGGTCGATCGAAACTCCTGGCCCGCACAGATTTGTCAGCAACTCTATAGAATGCGGGGGGTGAGATCACGTCATTAATTCAGACAGTTGACAGGGCTAAACAGGTCTTTGTCACCGAGATTTCCTCTAAAAGAAGCTTGACATATTGACTTGACCAAGGAAACTTTGCTTTTTTCCAATTCACATCTGGAAATGCCGCCTTCTAAACCAGGGCTCAAGACTCTTGCAGACCTGGGCTCCCTCAAACTAGAGCTCACCATTCACGGGCCGCCTCGAAGAGCGCACAACCCCATCGTTATCATTATCCCCGGGATTTCAAGCAGTATAAAGGAGTGGGCGGCGGTAACAAGAAGCCTAGGGGAATCCATCAGCGTTCTCAACTACGAGCGCGCGGGATACGGCCTGAGTGAGCCAGCTCCGGAAAGCGACGCTCGAACAGCCAAAGATCTAGCGGTTGAGTTGCATACACTGCTCCGTGTTGCAAAGATAACGCCTCCATATATCGTGGTGTGTCACTCCTATGGCAGCATCATCTTTCAGGAGTTTGCGAGGCTAAGGAAACCGGCGGAATTTAAAGGGTTCGTCTTTGTGGATGCAAACAGAGAGGAGACGCCTTTGATATTCCAGAGTCCTTCAGTGCGAGCCTTGAAAGGAGATACCGATGCACTTCAGACGTGCTATCGAGATTGTCATCGTTTGGGAGATCTGGATTGGCAGGCTTTGCTCGACGAAAAGGCTCGACCAGGACACCAGACAGCTAGTGACCGAGAAATTTCGCAGTATCACGCAAGCAGCAGGGCTTTGGCTACCAGCAAGCAACTTGAACCCGAAGAGCCTCTATTTGTGCAGATACCTCTCGTGGTTTTACACGCAAACCACGCTATTGATCTGGAAAAGATATACGATGAGGGTGTACGCTTAGGCAACGGTACAGACAGTGAAAGAGCCGAAATGCGCGAGTTTATTACTCAACACAATACCATAGAGGAGGAAATGCAAAGGAAGTTACTGGGTTTGTCTAGGCGGTCACGATTTCAGCAAGTGGCGGGCTCTGGACACCACATACATATAGCAGCCCCTGAGGCTGTGGTGGATGCTGTCATATGGATCTTGATGCAATACCGGTGTTGATGTATCGTTTCCCAGCTTTATAATACGGGCTATAAACTACAGTCTAAGTTTTAAGAGGAAACGGATAATGTCATGTGTCATCTGGCCTCTCTGTGCAGTAGCTGGGCTCTTTGAATTTGCTCCTTTTGCACCAAAGAAACAACCATGTCCGACCTAGATAGTTTGTCTTGACTTGGGGCTACAAACCATTGGACGGTTTATCAGAACTCATGATTTCAAAGACAAGGATAAGCAGTGGTGATAGTGAATGAAGAGCCGACCAAGGCCAGATCTGGTAACACCCGTGGATAAATATGCGGCTTCCATCCGCAGCTGGCGGTCGTCAACTCGAGAAATAACGAAGTGCTATGCACAGTAAGAAACCTCGCAGTTGATCCTCAATTAACTTATCATCTAGTTTACAAGATAGCTGACCTTTGACTTTCCCTTTGACCTTGCAATCTTCTTGACTTTGGTCTCCCCGCACAGATCCGTGGTATCAACATGCGTTCCTCCACAGGGGTAAACCTCTGCTCCGATAATCTTGACCACGCGGAACTTTTCTCCTGGTGCAATGAAGCTCGGGTCTGGCATCAGCCGCTCGAGTCCGTTCTTGCGGAAGTCATCTTCGTCCCACCAGTCGATCTCGACGGGCATCTTGGCTGCAATGAACTCGTCAACCTTTTGTTGAATGGGTTCTTTCCAGCTCCCTTCGATGAGTCCCTGGAATTCACACGATGCTGAGTCAGGAAAGTGAGATGCCTTCAACTCGTCGTATCCCTCGATCTTATCCCTCAGAAGGTTGCTGACTGCGGCGCCCAACACGTGGCCGGCGGTATGGTAACGTGAGTAGAGGAGACGTTTCTCGACGTCGATTTCCTGAGTAACAGCTTGTCCTTCTGCGAACTTGGCATCTGCAGAGTTGAAGCGTCCAAAGTGCAAGACCTGGCCATCACGCACAGCGTCCATTCGAGCTGCTGCAACGGCGAACGATGCCCCTTCTTGATTGGAAATTGTTCCAGTATCCGAAGGCTGGCCTCCGCCTTGGGGGTGGAAGATTGTCTGTTCAGTAACAATGGCATAATCATCATCCGTGCCCGGTTTGAAGAGATCGCGGTTTTCTTGCTCCAGGCTGGTGTAGGACCGAATTGCTATCGCCGTAGTTTGAAGCGAAAATAGCTTGGCGTTTTTCTGGAACGCGAGGACAGTACGAATTGGTGAGGCCATGTTGATGCTTTGGAGGCTGTATAATAAAGGTAGAAAAATGTCGTGCTAACGATTTAGAATTCACTAGATAATCTACGATTATCATGCCGGATAATATCCGGACCTTCTCCGGTCATGAGCCGAGAGATAAAGTATGCTTAATATAGATGATAGCAAGGGAAGTTTTAAAAGATTCGCCTTATAACGCTGTAAAAGCATGGTGGCATTAATTGCCGGGCGACGCGAGCCTGATACCTAATGACATCTTGTGTTTTGTCAAAGATGGGGAGAACTTAAGAATAACTATCTAAGCTTACCCTATAGCTTCATCTTTCTCCGACTTGGCGGGAACCCTTCAGCCCGAGTCGTCTCTATCGGAGTATTAAACCTCTTCTTGTCTCGAATTCTTTACTTATTGTCCAAATTCTCTGTGGTACTAAATATGGCTTGACCGGGGACAAAAGTAAATGTTTCCGATTGAAAGATTTATTCAACGTTGGAAATAATGTCAGAAAATCATAAATTGGTAAAAATGTCAAATACGGGAGAGAACTACAAGAATAGTGAGGGGGCTATACGGACTTAAAGCTTTCACTACTCTGATGAAAGGTTTGGTAGAGCACTGGCTTGCCTAAGACGTCTTGATCTGTTATGTGTCATGAACAATCTTTCAAAGCATTTTTAGAATATCTAAACGTGAACTTGTGCCCAAGCTCGGGCTTTCATCTGAGTTATCCGGTTCCAGTGCCTCGTCGAGAAACGAAGCTGTTTGTTAGACAGGACTAGACCGATTATCTCTTGTCGTATCCAGATCAAATATGTTGCGGCTCCCTTACTTGGGCGTACTGGAAAGGACAATCAGCAAGAAGACATCTAGGTACCAAATCACGTTCAAGACCTGTACATAGCCTGCGCCTTGTAGTATACTTGTGCAATAGCCTCCTCTTATCAGCCTGTTTGGAAACTATCTGAGCTGGCTTTCATTTGCCAAAGCCGGACTTAGTACCACGACAAAAAAGAACACACTTTGTTTTCATATGATTATTATTATAACTCAATATAATTATAGTTGCCTAATTTCAGTCATCTATGCTGTGGTTTCTGGACTTTTCGGCGAGACGGACCACGCTTTAGTTCCCCCCCGTATCTCATCGCATTTATAAATTGAACACCCCACAATGTGGAAACGATGCTAGTCGGTGGATGATAACCCATCAATAGAGACGAGGATAGAGCTCAAACTAGTCCATTACTAAGCCCTCTTTCAAAAACGGCTCGCACCATCATAAAACACCTTATTCCGTAGTTCGGGTCTCTGTTGGTCGTTATTCCGTGGCTGTGATCTTCGGAGATCCGGTTCTATTTTATGGATAAATCCGACGACACGTCACGGTCAGATATCGGCGCTTACTCGACTTTGCTTGGCAACCTCTCAGATTCGCTTGATCGCCGCTAGTAGCCAAGCTTAAACCCGCATTAAATTCAAGCAGGCCATCACTTTACCTTGTTTTGTGGAAATGCTGGCGGCTTCTGCTGTTCTCATAGGACCATACGATAGATCTTGAGGCAGTGCCACCACTCAACGTGCCAGCATAGCATCTCCATTGACGATGGGTCTATAATGACTAAATGATCACGGCTCCATGATTTCAACTCAGCCGAGATTACGTGTAGTGTCATGGCTTGGCAGAGTTAATCCTCTTGACGACAAGCCGTTGACCTCAGCCAGGGTACCATACTTATAAAAGACTTGCAACAGCCGCCATATTCTTCCATCAACCATCAACCATCAACCATAGAGAACACACAAACAACTGAGAGCAACACAATGAAGATTGCCCTCTCTACCCTTTTGCTCGGACTGGCAGCCGCCCTGCCAGCCAAGAATTCGGCCGAGTATGAATACGTAATCGTCGGCTCAGGCCCAGGAGGTGGCACTCTGGCGTAAGTTTAACACCACGAATCAGCAACACTCTGCTAATCATCGCCTGAATAGTGCCAACTTGGCCCGTGCTGGCCACTCGGTCTTTGTCATCGAGGCTGGAGGTAACCAGGGTGATACCCTCATGCAGCGAATTCCAGCATTGTTAGCTACCCCCATGGCAACGCACTTGACGCATAGCTAATGTTTACAAGTGCAGATAACGTAGCCGAAGACCCTAGCATGTCATGGTCCTTCTACGTGAGCCATTATCAGAACGAAACCCAGGCACGACGTGACTCCAAGTTCACTTACACACTCCCCAACGAGACGCTGTGGTATGGACTGGACCCCCCGGAAGATGCAGAGCCGTAAGAATTTCTGATCCCCAAAGCACAACATGAAGCTCACCTCTCTAGACTTGGTATTCTCTACCCCCGTGGCGCTACGCTCGGCGGCTCTACTCAGCTCAACGCCATGAACTTTGCCTTGCCGCCCGATCAGGAATGGGACGATATTGCCAAGCTAACTGGCGATGACTCCTGGAAGTCGGACAAGATGAGGCAACTGTTTGTCGAGCTGGAGAACTGCACTTATGCCCCCGAGGGCACCCCTGGCCACGGATTTGACGGCCCCATCAGCGTATGTACCCCCAGACAAGGTCCCATGACAGGATCCCAGAGCTGATTCACTACAGAGCAACCGGAACAATGTTTCCTACATCACCGAACGTCCCGGTGTGATCGAGGTCCTTCGCCACGCATTCCTGGCCACCGAAGGCATCGAGATCGAAAGCGCAGAGCAAGTTGGTGAACTGATGGAGAGAGACGTGAACGGTCTCGGTCCCGACCGATATGCCCCAGGCCTTTACCAACTTCCTCTTCATATCGACGAGCTTCGACAGCGCAGCGGAGCCTGGAGCTATCTTGACGAGACCCTCAACACCAAGGCCCAGAACGGATCAGCCATGTTTCCCTTGACTGTCAGCACGCATTCTCTTGCTACACGCGTCTTGTTCCGTGAGGGCCGTGAGGGCAAGCCCCAGGCGTACGGCGTCGAGTACCTCAAGGGTGAAGGCCTGTACTCAGCCGATAAGCGATACGACTCATCCGACTCTGGAGAGCTGATCAACGTTACGGCTTCCCGAGAGGTGATTGTCGCGGGCGGAGCTTTCAACACGCCCCAGATCCTCAAGCTCAGTGGTATTGGGCCCCGTGAGGAGCTTGAGAGCCACGATATCCCCGTTGTGGTCGATCTCCCAGCTGTTGTAAGTTCAACCTGAGGAAGTAATACAACTAGCAGACTAAAGAATTATAGGGCAACTACCTCCAAGACAGTTATGAAGGTGGTGTGACTGTCGAGGCCGCCATTCCCTGGGAAAACAACCCCTTTGCCAGCTGCGCTTTTACACTGGAGGCCAACGACACTTGTCTCCGGGAGTGGAACACCTCGCACACAGGAGCCTATGGTGAGGGTGCCGCGCCGCTCGGTCTTCTCTACCGCTCCAGCGTTAGCGAGACTGAAGAGTCAGATCTGTTCATGTTTGGAGCTGCTGGCGCCGTATTCCGAGGCTACTTTCCTGGCTATTCAACTGAGCAATTTCCTCCGACCTCTTGGTTCTGGTCAGTTGTCAAGATGCAGACTGGCAACCAGGCTGGCACCGTCACTCTTCGCTCCTCTGATCCCAGACAAGCCCCTGAGATCAACCTGAACTTCTTTGCTGAGCAGGGAGACCGGGACCTGACTGCGATCCAGGAGGGTATTGAGCATACTCTGAGCATTTTCAATGCTACTGGAGAGCCATATGCTCCCTTCACCATTGTTGAGCCTAACCCCGACATTGACATGAAACAAGCCATCATGGACGAGGCTTTCAGCCATCATGTCACCTCTTCTTGTCGCATGGGCCCGGCTGGAGACAGGGACTACTGCGTTGACCCCGAGTTCAGGGTCAACGGTGTTGAAGGGCTGCGAGTGGTTGATGCATCCATCTTCCCACGCTCTCCTGGCGGATTCCCTGCGGCACCCACGTTCGTGATCAGCCAGAAGGCGTTCAAAGTCATTCTCCAGGACGCAAAGCACTGAGGTAATTCGAAAGAAACTTCGGCCTGATACTCTAGGTGTTTTCAAGGGGCAGGAAGCAAGGCGGTGATAAGTGTACGAGGCCATAATGTCTATAGTATCATTATTGTAAGGTAGTTGCCGGTTTCAACAGCGTGTCATACACAGAAAACTGTTTCCGAGTTCTGGCCTCCGATATTTCTCAAGTAACCATATTTCTACCTTTAGTGGCCGCTTCCGCATTGTGCTTGGAGCTGCAGATGTCCTTAACCATCAGCTCATCAGCCCACCACTCCCATACGCTGAAATAGTGGTAGCAGTTTCATACACCAAGGTTATGTTAGTCCCATGCGGAGGTAGTCGAAAGAAAACATGCAAATCGGTTTTAACTAGTTTTATTACGACACTTCTTTCCGACTTTCTCGTTGGATGATAGGAAAGACGGTTGGCCTTCATATATTCACTACCACCACTTCCCCTTCATCGAAGTACTACCTCGCGAAGATGCCAGGAATGACTTAGCAATTGCCATCACCGTGACGCCTTAGAATTGCTCGAAAGCAGAACGCTGGCTCGCCCAATACCACCCAAAGCATCACCAAACAGAACACAGTGGACCTAAGATAGCCAGAGTGGCCAAGCTAATAGGTATATAAAACTCCTTCTTTTCCTCAACCAATCCTCTGCTGATAGATCTATCGCGTTTGTTGTTTCTTGCGACCTGTAACTGGGCTCAACGCTGAGCCGCTGTCCCTTGAGAAGGATTGTATCCAGTATAATGCCATCGGGAATGTTCGGTCCGTATCCTGCCAAAAGCCTTCAGAGTTCACTGCACGTCGTCGATAGTTCCCAAATTTTATTGCTTTTAGCAGTCCCTCGACATCTCTGTGTTCTGCAGTCCGCTTCTCCCATTTCAAACGCAGAGCGTTGAAATCGTCGCCAACTAGCATCGGTATATGATCCCACGGATCTAGACTTGGTATCGTAACCTGTGACGATGGGCCGAGCAGCAGTTTGTAAGTGTTGACGGTCAAGAATGGGCTATAGACGAGTGTCTCCCCGTCGATAACACGTCCCGCCTCGCCCAATTCCAAAGTAGATGGCGTTTTGAGAATATGGATGCCCAGGCTCTGCAGGAAAGCCTCGTCTGTTGAGGTGAATGTCGGCTCCTGGGCGTATAATATCAGAGGGCGCTTGTCGGTCAATGGAAGGTTGAGATGAGAAGCAATTGCCATGAAAATAACGAGCTGCTTAATTCGACGTTGTTGATCCTTTGAGGGCAATAAGCTGCCCAGACCCAAGGAAACAGCCTTGGTGATTCGTGGCCGATTCCTTGCACTCATCATGTCTTCGATTGTTTTTGCTAGAGTCGACTGACTATAGAGGTCCATTGCTTCTTCGTAAACGATTGATAGTTGCTCAAGTCGTTTCGTTGACGCAGGTTGTCTATAAGAGGGCGATCCTGATGTCGAATACTTTTGAGACCGTAAGTGTTTGATGGCTGAGACATGTCTATTAGTGGTATTCAAAAACACTGTTCTGCAGCAGCCTCACCATTTCTGCCTATAATCTGTGGCTGGTTTCGCATGCTGAATAATAAAGACGAGACAGCACAGGCCAAGTTTGTATATGATCTTGTTTGTTGTTCGTTGGGTAGTTGAAAGTTACTGACTTCGTAATGGCCGTGGGTTCATCTGCCGCTTCTTTTCGCTATGCCGAGAGTCGCTGGTATCTTACAGTATTTCCTATATATATCGTTGAG
>JABEYC010000249.1:0-21824 GCA_013266195.1 Fusarium zealandicum
GCTATATTAGCCGTGCTTAGGTAAGAGTTTTAGTGTTGTCACATTAGAATTACCCACTAGAAGTCGTCAACGAGTAGTTAAGATACCTATCTAGTTAGCAACGTGCTTTTAAAACAACGTTTACTACTCTTACCTAAGAGCTTATTACTCCCATAGTTTATAACTAGTAAATAATGAAATATTTAATACTATTAAGTATATATATGGAAAAGAGCTCTAGAAGCTAGCTAGTTTAATTAATTTACTTATATAATACTTCTTATTTGCATAGCCAGCTATGCAGGTACGGGTTGCCGCTTACCTAAGGTCACTTACGTCAGCGAAGCGCTAGGTCAGTCATATAATACCGACCCCGGCGATAACCCGGCCAACATCACCTTAGTAAACAAACAACACCGAGCTCGACAACTTCGATCAACAATATGCCCTTGAATCTGCGCTCACGCTTCAGCGATACAAGTCGATGCGGCGATAGAAACGTAATCGAATCACCAGACATCATCAGAATCTTCCACCCTGGCTATAGAAAGACACCAATCGCTAGCAGCTCCTGTCCACTCATCCGCGATGCGCTGATATCCCTGCCCGCCTTTGACGATGGGGGCATCGACTATGATACCGCCCATACGGCCTGCGGTATACTTGTAGGGAACCGATGGGATGGCTACTTCTCCCTTGGCCGAGATGGTAGCAGTAGGGTTGAGCGGCCAGCAGATGGCATCCTTCGGGAGAGGGCATACTTCTTTTTTCTCGACTCATACTCAGATATGACCCAGCCGTATCCCGTTGTTCCTCGTTTCCGCGACTGGCGATTCCCTCATCGTAATCTGCCACCGTGCTGGCAGAAACTGAGGTCTCGATTCCGCGAGGGCGCGCACAACAGCGTCAGACGGTGTATCTTGACAGATTGTGCGCTGAGTCTGGATACCGCCCATCTTGTCCCTGTCAAGGAATCTGCCTGGTACGACGAGAACGGAATGGTGGAGTGAGTATACCAGTCTGTGGCTTTAGAGCTCTTTCACTGACACATTGGTCAGCTATGGTAAGGCCGCCTCATTCTCGACGGGCGCAGTCAACGCATCCACCAACCTCGTACCATTGCGGACAGATGTTCACAGGATGTTTGACGAACGCAACTTTTGCTTCATTCCAAAGTCCCACCATCGTAAGGAAAGGAGTCAAATCTCGAGCACGCAAAGGGGCGGCGATAAGCCTGCGTCTACAGGCCACTCTGGGAACCAAGACGGCGAGTCTGAGCAAGTTCACTCTAGGGAACACACTGAAGCATCTACCACGGAGCAGCAACACAATGCAGACCCAACAACTTCGCTACAAGAAGATGTCCTCATTGTCGGCCACGTATTCAACTCAATACCCGGTGGCGAGCTACAAGCACTGTGGCACAACCGCGAGGCCTTTTCTGGTGTCTACGCGGCATCAATCGAATGCCTTTTTGCTCGATTTGCCTGGACCATCTTCTCTCCCAACGTTTTCCGCGACTTTCTTTTCATGGCCAAGGAGTCCCGTCTGCTGCTCGTGTGGGACGAAGATTCTGGACAATACAGCACCGAAATGGTAGAGCCTGCAAAGTGCAAACTGACTCTGAGAGCGGCAAGAGCTAGAAGCGAAAGCCCGACGAAGAGGCAAAGGCCCACGGGTGATGAGGGGCAGGAGACGCTGGAAGAGCTCCAGGACTACTATAATAATGCATCCTCAGACGTTGACAGTGGCTACCATGGCAAACAGTTCCAACCTGGGGGAGATGACTTTGGGCTTTACGTTTCGAGCTCAGAGGAAGAGGAGCCAGAGCGCGGGCGTTCAAGAAAACGCAAGCATGACGGGGGTGATCAGGGAGTCTTTGGAGCTATTAATAAACGCAGGGGAACCAAAAGGATATCAGGGGAATAGATAGAAGAGCTGACCTGTAGCGTTTATGCTTTTGGGGCATAAGAGCCATGCAATACTATCTGTATCCAATCCTTTTAGGCTTCCTGAGTTGATAGGCACCGAAGCAGGTGGTGGAAGGGTTCCTGGGGTGATGCTATCAAAGTGAGGCATCACTGTGTTAACTTTGATCCCGTGGGTTTCGTAGTTTTTGTTGTATATCCGATAATGCCTATGATAGCTCAAGGCGATTGTGAAATCCAACAAACAAGAGACAACGATAGCAGCCCTTTAGTTCTCAAGTTTGATCGCCAATCAAGTATGCCAAGGACTTAAGGGTCGGTGAAAGAAACATACCATCTCTTCGACCCAGGGTGAATTTGTCTATAGAGAATAGGTCATAGCGCTGAGGATTTCCCTTTACTTACTTTCCAGGCTATCTCATAGACCTGAGATATTAATTATTGAGCAGATAGTATATCTTGTTTGTAGTTTACGTTGAGCTCTGGCACTCTGAGGATCTTCCCTTTTTCCAGCGTGAGAGAGATACACAGCTGCCTAGTAAACTTGCCTATACTTCCCACATTCTTGATGATTGCTCCAACTACCTCCATTGTACCCCTTGCTAAACGTCCATCTAGATGTTTGCACCCTGAAAGCTCTCTTTATGCATTTTTTTTACATCTCACTGATATAGCTCTCTTATACAGCTATTTAAAGTCGATATAATTGATACATCCTTTGCGATACCATAGAGAGACGGCACAACAAGGACATAATCCGGCTACCTGTTGGCTACAAGGAAGCAGGCTGTATAATACTTCTCCAATGGGAGTTGGCTTCAACATGATGATCACGTACTTCAAGTCGTTGTCCTTGTTGTCAGCGGCGAGAGCCTTGCCTGGCTTTGACAGTGGAGAAAGCTACTGAGTCAGGTTTAGTATCTAGAGACGTACGTACTATAGACTTTTAAGTTAAATGAATTGCAGGGGAGGGCAATTGATTAACTAGAAGACACTAGAAACATGGTTATTATATAAAAAACAGATCTTTCGTTCTACTTATGTCGAGCCAATAGATTAAGCGACAGCCACCACTAACCGCAGTCTAAACCGTCATTTCTGACTCCCACTCTCAGACCTGGGCTATGATGCTTAGAGCTCGGCACCGCAGTTATAACCGAGCTCCTTGTAATAGTCGACAGGATGCCTGCCACCCGGAACTTCTGAGTTCTGAGTGCTGCAAAAGTTGCCATTAACACAGTAACAGTAGTCAGGATCGACTCCTCCAACACTGTAGGGGGACCTTGAGCCTTCGATCCTCTTATAGTTACCTCTAACTATAGCATCAACGTCATCTACGCCGCAGAATTGTCTACAGCGCCGGGCTACGATAGGCAATAGAGTGTATCTTCGTAAGCTTTGCCGTTGGTTCCTACGCAGGCAGCATTACCGGGGCCGACAAGGCCGCCGCCGCCAAAGTAACATATTTCCATTCGAAGATAGAGAATTCCGCTGGGTAGAGCGGCTGTGACGATGCTGGCGCTAGCTGGGAGGACAAGATAGATGGAGGATCGTAGGGAGAACAAGTTGATAGCAGAATAAAGATATTATAGAGTGTTAAGTATAGTAGGCTCAGTCTTGTTAAATACTTTGATAACACGAGTCTGAGGTTGAAGGTTATCCCCGGACCTTTATACATATCAGTCTTGTGGAGTTTCTTATTTCATTATTTTCTAGCTAAGAAAGACTAGTTGCTGTACCGTGCCATGATCTTTGTAGCATGCTCACAATAGGGAAGAATGATATTGCCTACGAGCGGTTCACGAGTTACCCCAAAGAGATGTACTCGTTATGATGCTTCAGATAAGCGTCAGTGCGAGAATCCCACTTTCATGCTTGCCGTTTGCTAAACCGTCCCAATGGCTATACATTTTTCTCGGATCGTATTAAAAGTCGAGGCTTACTTCAGATCTGGAACGCGGCGTAATATAAGAATATAGGCATAATAATCCTTCTATTCCTTCAAATTCCATCCATAGCCAAGCTCTACGTTATACTAAGGGGCAACTTTAGAGCCTCACGAGATGACTCCACAATAAATAGGATAATATACATGAGATTAGAGAGAATAGGGAGCTGAGTTATAGGTAGACCTTTTGCACTAATAGCTAAGATAACTCTCAAAAGGCAAAATAAGGCCTATAGGATAAGTATTTAACCTCAATCCCCGCTACACGGCTTCCTGAGGATCCGACGCGAATCATAGAAAGCAATCTAAAAGACTCGTATGACCGCCTAAGCAGGGTGTCTCGCACGTCAAGCCTACCTTACCAATGCTTCGATAGCTCACCCCTCTCTAGATTTCGCCTATAACCCGGACGATGATAAAAGCCCCCATAGACTGATATAGTCTCGGTGCCTTATAGATTAAAGCCTGAAAAACTTTGATCGAAACGCTGCTTCAGGATTTGGCATGAGGGGAATAGCTAACACAGACGCAGTCTGGTATGGAGCTGGAATCTTGGAAGGCAAGATTTTATAACTAAGGCTATATTACGCGTATATTTGAAGACTCCAACCATAGCAGTCTTTACGTTCTGAGGCGCGAGCAGTTTCTCTTTCACCGTGACACCACGGACTTGGCTGGATTCGTCGCGAACGAGCGTCCATCATTACCTTTTACTGGCCCAACTGCGATAAATCCGACTGGGCGACGATTGATATTGCCGTCTTCCCATAGCTTCATAAGCTCCAAAAAAGCATCAAGTATGCTATGTCAAGTCGAGGTCGCTTCACGTGTGAGGCACAGCTGAAACCACTCAGACGCCGCCGCTGCAACGGACTAGCTCGAGTGAAGCAACCTCGTGATCATTCCACGGGTCCCTGAGCTCTCCAAGATCTGAGGGATAGAGGCATTAGAAGCAATTTGAGTGACTATCGAGTAAGAAGACTCTACTACTATAGAAGGGACGCAAAAGTGAAGCGCGATTACCGAACCGACGTGGCGTCTTCCCAGCCTCTTCAGCAAGCGCATCCTGTTCAATCTCTATTTCCTCCACGATGGCCGCTTAAATAGCCTCAAAATTTGGAAAGAGCTCTTATCAGTGGCTACTAATAGTGAAACCGTGTACTTTGGGGACTTGAGCTACAGGCGTCGCGATTCATGAAGGAGTGTCACGCATGTCTACCCCCCTCCTCATAGATCGACACCGGGTACAAAAGAGTGCCCATAGCCGACCATGGTCAGGACGTCTATCAACTCTCGATGATCATCATTAAAGGGAGATGTTCCGGTGCACTGAGTTCGATCGTTTGATTAAGTGCAATAACCGATCCGGTGATATATACCAGCCGAGGACCCATGGCTATAGTGAGCAAGAGGAGACAGCAGATTCCAAATGAAAGCAAACAGCAGAACAAAGACATGTTGAAAAACTCCTACCCCTTGATAGGGTCCAGTTAATTAAGTGATCGCCTAATATAAACGCCAATTACCGACAAACATTGTAACCTTGTTACTCGTCCTTATCTCCCTCTTCATTATCCTCATCCTCTGGTCCACCGCCCTCCATCGCATCCCCTCTGCTCGCCTTGGTGATGGCCTGGTGCACAATAACACCGGCAGCGTCATACTCGGGTTCCTCGCTGGGACCCTCCTCGGCGCAGTCATCATCTGCCAACAAGATACTCTTGACATCTTGGCCGAGCTCCTCGATAAAGCTAAGTAGCTGGTTCTACTTCCCGTACCGGCCGCGAGAGCCCCAATACCCCGTCGACTTCTAGACTTCATAGTGCTGGAGGTTATCCCTAGAAGACTGCTTCCAGGCTGTCTATAGAACGCTATACATGAATGTCCACTAGATATATTTAGCCTGAGGCCTGAAGTTAGTTTAGAGGACGAGCCTTCGCCCGTGCAGATCCAAAACAGTTGAAATACCATGGGTCTCTAGATAAAACTTGCCCGTCTTCTTTACCTCGGGGCTTAAGCTATCTATGACTACAACCTTGTACTCCTTGACCGGTTGAGACTCCTACTGGCGGCATCGGTTGGTGCGCCCCTCTTGATTAAGCTAAGGGAGCTCTAGGTCGGCTGGCTCTAGGTTGACGTCCGGGACGATGGCGATTAAGCCCTTATTAAGCGTGGCCCCGATTTTCTTATACAGGAATAGGCTATTTAGGGGCGGGAAGATCTCGTCGATAGCGCTTGGGCTAAAGATATCATCTATACTCTAAACTTAAAGCTAAGGGTATAGGTAGGCTACATGGTAAACCTCGGATTCTAACCATCTCCTTAAGATAGGATCCCACTTGGCGTTGCTCATCGGGGTCTCTAGGTAATAGGCGACGGCCATGGCTTGAGCTATAGAGCTCTAGTAGCTAGAGTTTCGTGGCCTAGAGGCACTAGAGAGATTAAATCCTATCTTAGAGGTAACGAAGAGATAAATCTAAGACTCATAACCTAACTTTAAGCAGGTATTAAGCCGAGCGATATACTTTTTTCCAATACTCTAGGTTTATTACTAACTAAGGTACTATCTCCTTAACTTATGGGCCTTATATTATTTCTTCCAATCCTCGTTAGGCTTATCGGCGGTAAACTTTCTAAGCTTAATATATAACTAGATCTTGATCCGTTGTTATTTAAGGCGGGAGATCTCACTAAATTTGGTCTAGTAGTCGGTATCTATTGAGACTTATTGTTTAAATCTCTTACTTGCAATAGCAAGCTCCTCTCCCGATTCATAGAGCTTTAGTTAGAGGTCCTCCGTGCTCGTCTTCGGCGTAGTTAGAGCTTATATCCCAAGACACTTTCCGTTTGGTCGACGATCGCTTTGGGACGGTTAAAGTCGCGGATCGGCTTGATGTATCTCGGAGGAGAAGAGGTGTAGCTAGGGTTCGATTGGGTATCGTAATCGAGTTTGTTGCTATAGCTAAGGGAGAAGACGAATGTGGAGGATTAGCCTCGCTGGGTATCTTCTAGGAGGGCTCGCTGGCTTGATTTGATGTCGACATGATGATGGGAGTCGTTGGAGAGATATGTTGATGGATCTCAGGATAGAGGCTTCGATGATACTTGGGTGAGAGGAAAAAAACAGAGACGGAGAATGTCTTGTGTGTTTTGGGTACCGGAACTTGGGAAAAGTATGGAACTGTCAGCATGAGGAGCAGTTTTGAGTGCAGGGAGGCCGAGGTTTCATAATAAAGACGCTGAATAGTAACAATCCAGAAGACGCCCAATGACTCACTCCGAGATGAATGTTCAAGGCCTATTCCTGGCTGTTTAAACTGCTTGTAGTGGTGTAGACAGCTGAGTTGATAACTGCCTTGACGCATCGCCAACATTTATAACGGGATATTCGAGAGCTGTAGACAGCCAAGCCTTGATTAGAGGCATAAATAAAAATTAGATATCGCTGCGACTCATCGGAAATATCTTTCTGGCATCTTGTCTATTCATTAGCTATTAATGTTTCACTTGTGTTGTTGAGGTCTAGCTCACTTGAACCGATGTGAGTGAGTGTATGTTTCTTCTGAATTCACGATATACTCTTTGCCTTTTTCAATATAAGTATATCAAATTTAGAGAGCATTGGTCTCCTCTTTAAGCACAGCCATTCCCAAGACATGGCCTCATTGAGCTCGAGGCGACGGCCTTGGATGTCTCAATGTATCACCGTTAGTAAGTCTGATTTTGCTGCTGATTTGAACTGAAGCTGAACAATGACATGGGAGTATAGCGTCTCATTCAGACGGAGCGTCAAGCAACTAAAAATGAAGAACATCTGGACATTCCAGAGAAGCTCAATTACGTGAGGCCCTGGTGTATATTCTACCAGACAGCTCTTGGGCTTGCTTCACATCGTCAAAGGCTCGGATAATCTTCATCTTGTCGACAGAGCCACGGCTTTGGAAGCTAATAGAGAAGAGATCTTGATTACGGGGTCTGAGATAAGATTAGGCCCTCCTCCACGAGCTAAGCCAAATATGAGCTAGTCAGGAACTGGTCTGCTTAGCGCCGGTACTTGTGAGATGCGAGCTTGGGGGGCAGGCTGAATTGTGCACTAAGCCAATATGCATCCAAAGCAACAGCCAGTGTTTGCTTGTTAATTATGCCTTAGATCTTTCTCTTCGTCCCTTCTTATCTTTGGCCATTTATCTCTTCCTCTCCTCGTCTCTTCTTCTCTTTATTTCTCTCCCTTTGCCTCACACACACACACAAGCACCAGCATCCAAATCACCACATCATGGACAACAACATCGCCACGGCAGTTCCTGCCTACCTCACCCACTACGCCAACGAGCCCAAGCCCCGAGAGAACCTTATCGACTTTGTGAAAGCCCGCCCCGAGGTCCAAGACGTCGCTTCTCTGACGCCGGTGGCCGAGTACGAGATGCGACTTGATGCCATCATGGAGATAAGACGAAAGCACAGCGAGAGCATGGGCGAGCCGGATTTCAAGCTGAGCGTTCTTCAATTCTACTACCTTATCAGATTGCTTCTGTCGGATCTGCAGAGAGTAGCTGCTCAAGATGACATATCAGCTATACTTTTGCGTCACCAACTTAATGACCTAATCAACCTGACCGACTACTGTGAGTAGTGCCTTTTCTCGTTATAGCCGCTTGCAGACTTAACCCAGCTAACAATACAAAGGTTCTCCAGCCATCTCGACTGTCCCAGCTAACCTCTGGAAGCCGTGCAAGCCTCTCTCAGTCAGAAAGGTCCAAGGGTCGAGACGATGTCGAGAAAGATAAGTGTCTCGGCTTGGACAACAACATGTGCGTTGTGACCGGACAGCCTCACCCACATGTCTGCCATATCGTTCCCTTTGCCTGGAACAAGAAGGCATCAAATAAAGACACAACCACCCGATTCCTCCCACTGATGGATTTGTACCTCGGTCTGCCCCGTGAAGACGCGACTCGAGAGGCGCTTGGTCTTCTCACTCTGGACCTCGGCTCATCTGACCGAGTATGGAACATGATTTGTCTTAACCCGGCGCTTTATGACTGGTGGAGACGAGGCTATTTTGCCTTCAAGTACTTGGGGGCAGCTCCAAGCGCAAACGCGCCTGAAACCTCCCTGATTAAGCTCCAGTTCGTCTGGATGCCACGGTACATCCGACAAGGTACGGCGAAGCAGCCTGTCAACCTGGATCAGCAAAAGGAGCCAACAACACGAATTGAAGCGGCTCTAACACACCGCCACGGAGAGCAGTCCCGGCTGTGTTCTGCTGAGCTCGACTGCGCGACTTGTACTCAAGCCAAGGGTGTCAACACCCATCATGTCCTTGCCCATCGGCCGGTATAGACAGGATCTATCCTCACCGTCGTTCGAGAAACAACCGAGGTGCCCCTTTTCCAGCGCATGATTGAGATTCAGTGGGCAATCATTTACGCAGCCTGCCTCTCTGGTCGTGCTCAGGATCCAGAACTACTTGTCCGTCAAGATAACGACGATCCAGAGCAACCGCAACCAAACTTGGGTAAACCAGAGATCCGGAGATGCGTAGAAAGGGTTCAGCTAGACACGGAGCAGGAGCAAGGAGCACAAGGAGATAGCATAGGAGAAGGGTACTTCTAGTGCACTCCCTCTACAGCCGCGGGCACCAGAGAATATTTCACGTCCTCGCCCCTCTCCCAAGAAAGAGGCCAAACCACCGCGATCCGGTTCTTCAAAGATTCCCATTCGTACGGTAGCTCCTACAACACAGGCGGCCAAGAAGGCAGCAGGTCGCTCTCGGGTCACCGCACAGCCACGACAGAAGAGCGAGAACATTCCTCCTCGGGCTGGCAGTTCAGGAGCGTAGATACTTGGGGTTTGGGGACTATCAGAAGGGGTTGCAGAGTCGGCTTGGGTCGCAAGATGAGTTACTGGGTGGAAGTAGATGATATACCAACTGATTGGTCTGGTATCTAAGTTTAGCTTGCTCTCAGTGAATCATTATCACTTGTTGTTGGTGTGTAGTACAGACTCCGGTCTGGAAGGCACTGAGCCGAGATTGCGTATGCGTTAGTGGAAGATAGACAGCTATGCTAGTAAGTTTGCTTTCACGCTGCGGATATTGTGAGAATTGATAAGAATCCATCCCATTTATGAGTACTCTAATGCGTCTGATATTTTAGGAAGCTATGATGGAAGCTCACGCATGATAGAGTCCACCGCGATAGTGACCGCTTTAGAAGTGTTTCCCCTATTTTTATCCCAAGCCTGCGCCGAATCAACCTTTGTAAATACTACTCCAGCCTTCTTTCACTGTACTCTACTAGTATAATAGGCCTATTAAGCTGCTGAAAGGGTTTACAAGGACGA
Organism: Fusarium zealandicum; assembly: GCA_013266195.1. Taxonomy (NCBI): domain Eukaryota; kingdom Fungi; phylum Ascomycota; class Sordariomycetes; order Hypocreales; family Nectriaceae; genus Fusarium; species Fusarium zealandicum. Next base: position 10,201 of record JABEYC010000249.1, read on the forward strand.
CTGTGATCCTTGCGTCAGGAGTTTATAACGCACTCTCAGACCTCTATCTGGTCGCGCTCACTATAGGTCGTCCGCTAGGCCGCGTGTTTCGCCTCGCCAGCATCGCCGTTCAGCCCTCGCATAGCCTTTTCGAGAATGAAGATGGATCTTCTACTCCCTGCGCGCTCCCACTTTGCCCATGAGCAGCCCTTGTAAATCTGTACGCTGATATCACCGCGGCCGTGCGTATTTCACTCTCCAAGCACCCAGCCTTTACTCAGCCCGTGCCGCTATGCAATGAGTCGGTTGCAATAAAGATGATGTTAAGCCCTCACCCCGCCACTTGCGGAGACACAGCACAGTAATGGCTGGTCGCTGTTGGGCTCGGGTCCGGGTTGAATGCTCTCGTCCTCAGACAAGACCTCATCCTAGAGTGGGATAGATATAACGTATTGATTGCTCGGCTTGTCACTCGTAGACGTGCTGTACATGATGGGCCTATCTACTACCAATCATTTGTGTCTGCACCATGGCTTAAACACGATATGTCGCTGACGTTAGCTCTTCGAGTACAGACCGGCACACGATATGCTGAGCGAAATCTATCACTAGTAATAAAACATACCGAGTTCGGACTCAGCATAACTCCATTTCTATGGGCAGCTACACTTGGGTATGGTTGTTCGATACTAGCATCTCTGAGACCTCAAAAGGTCTCTGCAGCAGACCTTAGTTAATGGCGCGTCCCGCCACTGCCGTCAGAAGCACTGAAAGTTTGCTTTTAAAGCTTTTTATGATACACGATCATCAATTTCACAAACAGATCTTCCACAAATGGCTCAACAAATAGACTAGGGCCAATCTATCCTAATCGGCTTCTCAGGGGAAGCATCTATCCTGGAATCTCTAGTAAAATATCGACATCGGAGCTGGAGATTCTCGACGACATCAATCAAATGACCATAAGAAGAACCATTACTTAAAGATACGTTCGTGTTTACTTGCCTATAAAGAAACATTCCATGCCAGTCCCGAATTTATCGAACCCATACCCTAAAGCCGCTTAGAAGAAGACCCTCCAAGGGGACTATCGGTCCTGGTATCTACATGCGAGTAGCCCCTTGACGTTTGATAGCTTTTCTGGTCTCATTTGCGATGTAGATGTATATTCAGCAAGATAATATCAGAGCCGGGTTGGTGAACGATTGTAACAGGTAGCTCCATTTGCTTTGTCGGACTTGAAACCAAGCAATGGACCTGGAGATATTGATGAAAGGACATGTGATGTGAAGCCCTTCGTTACGCTATCTGTTCAGGTTGAGACAAATACGAGCCACGGCGATATAAGTAAAGAACAAGTTATATGCATTGATTGGTGCGTAGGCTCTGTGAAGCTTTTAGAACCTCTACGAGCGGCAGTGAGAATAGTCACCCTTTTACTGCATAAAGACATTAATTAAATCATTATTTCAATATAAATGCCTGTCTTTGGAAACAAGCCCACGGTGCGGTGCGATAATTACGAAATATAGTCCAACGAAGACGATCCATACAGTAGTAATTGTTAAACATACTCTCAGATAAGTCTTTAAGAACAAAACGAATGACCACCTAGTCTTCTACTTGAAGTGGATATGCAGAGAGGTCTACCACTACATAAGCTATGAGGAGTCTATAGTAGAACTAGTCTACCCACTTGAATTGAAGGCGTTAATGTTTCTTGAGTTCAGATAGAAGACTTCTATCTAGTATTGCGCTTTGCTCTTTGATAGAGGAAACGCACATAGACTAGACTAGCAAAGAACACAGTTGATAAAAGACTCAAGGTGGACCACATGCTGGGACACCAAAGAGCATGCACGCACTCGCTATTAATCATTTTGGTCACTTATATGTCAACGCATATCTAAATCAGGTGTCACAATTGGCCCGACTAAGATATTAAATATCAAGCCCAGGACACAGACAACCAACCACACAAAAAGCAGCGCCCACAGGGATATAATTTGGAACGAGTTATTTTCCAGCACATACGACCACACCCACTAGTCAGATCCCTTGCCTCTTGTGGATGGATCGCCTCAAGCCTCGCCCAAATCGTGTTTGCGGCGGCTATGCGTCTGTATAGTCAAAATGTTGAGTAACTTAGGCATAATTGAGCAGCTACTTACACAGCCAGATTGTCTATAGGCCAAAGATTGTGTGTGGGGTACAGGTTGAAGAACTATAAGCTTGGTAAGATGAACAAACTCCAGAAGAGCAAGGCAGTGAATGAAACGGGCTCTGACAAAGCAATCTCGTGAGATGATACAGTGAACAGTGTATATAGAAGCACAATGGTGTGTCCTTCAGCGCCCTTATGGTGCTGGGCATGTGGCAGTCTCTAGTTTACCTTGCTAACGAGTGGATCCAAGTTTGGTAGCGACTTTCTGTTGGCCACGTGGGAAAGGCGATGCGTGCCATGAGATAGCAGGTTGGTACGGGCATAGAGTGCGTCAACGGCAGTAGGTCTTCATGAGTTCGCGCCAACAGTTTGTTGTTCTGCGCTCAGTTGGGAGTATACGTACAAGACCTCTGCGGTTTCACGATGATTTTGAACGAAATGTTGTTGTTCCTTTCTAGATAGGGCTTGGTATTGCAGCATAATCATTATATGGACCATCAACCCGAGTGCTCCACGGGTGCTGGGGTCTGCTCCAAGACAGCCTGACGAAACCACGGCCAATACGTCTCGGCCGACCACGAAGCAAGATACTGCAGGACAGCGATGATTTTACAAATACCCTCAACTCCCTCGGTGGACCCAATCGGAATCTTACTCCATACTACGGTCTGCCGCTCTCCCCCCTCGAGCACCTTGCCTTCCGTAGCCGCCACAAAGGACCAGTCATGCCCTTGGACAATGACTGCTGGCAGGAAAGGGAGCGATTCGGTATTGGCAGTGAGCTCCCTCAGCCGTTTCCAGTGAGCTGTTGTCCATATAGCAATCTGCTCGAGGGCAGCGTGCCAGTCCTCGCCCGTCTTTTTAGTCTCGATGCCGACACATATGGGCATTCTAGACAGCCACGGGGCCTCGGTGTGGTTGATGGAGTCATGCGGCCTTGTTCTGACTTTGCTGGCGATGGAGTCCTCCAGAGGCGAGTCATCGGCAACATCAAGGTAGAGGCAGAAGTCGATCCGCTTGTTGTGTCGAAAACGCTGCGTTCGCGGGATATAGCGCTTCTCAACGTTGATGGTGGACACGTTTGTGGGCTTGATTTTAAACTGCTGTTGTTGCTGCTTGGCCCGATCGTTGACGCTTGCATAGCAAAGAGCAGTTTGGAGAAGTGGGAAGTGAACACTGGAGTTCCAGGCAGCTTCTGGTAGAGCGTGCCGCTCACAATATATCGCCTCGTCCCAGATTTCATCCACTAGCCTATTGATGGGTGGCAGTTGCCCGAGGTTCGACCGTGTCCCGGACGTGTCGATGAAAAGAGATGGGGGTGAGAGGTCATCGCGAAAGTCGCCGATATCATTATCCGTATTCCTGAGGGCTTCCTACGCCAAGTAAGAGTTAGAGCTGTGACCTTGAGCTCGTGGAAAACAAGTTGCCAAAGAATGTGTCGTCTTACCGCATCTTCTGATGTCAAGACGCCTCTCCCAGTAGCTAGTTTCCTGATATCCCTTACTACCGCATGTAGAGGTGGTGGGACTGCAACCAGACCGGCGAAGTTATGGAAAGCAACCAGCTTTTCGTTGCGAAGGTCGGCGATGTTCTTGGTGGGACTCGATGTTCCACTCCGCTGCGATGCTGAGGATTTTGTGCTGGCTTGTTCCGAGCGAGCATCTTGGGAGAGCACAAAGCTAGACGTGCTATATCTAGTGGGCGTCTTGTCAGGGTCTGGACAGAGTCGCTGCCGTTTTGAGGGCGATCCTTCTTGTGATGACATGGATATTGGAGGAGAAGGGAGGGTTCGTTTTCGGCGTTGGCTATCTGCTGCTGGGTGTTTGCGCTTGTGCTTGTTCTCGCTCTTGGGCTCCGGCGAGTCTGGATGGATCGTGTCGTCAATCGCGGAGAGCCACCTCGTGATAGAATCGTGATCGAGCATGGATATCAGCGGCGTAGACGTATCGTGCACCGTGGGCTCTGATACCGGGATAACAGCTGAAGGGGACTTGTAGGCTGGTGCAAGTTGATAGCAAGATAGATTAAGCTCGCGTGAATGCCAATTACTGTTGTTTTGGAATGACGTTGGCCAGGTTGCCATAGCCAACCGATTGCGTTGATGATTAAGCTGTCAGACCCCACGCGCTGTGGCGCAGGTTTGCTAGGCCAGCCACCGTGGCGCCGCCCGGACACAACTCGGAACACCGAAACGGTCCAACCGTAGTGCGGCGCTTAAAAGTGTACTAACTCCAAGTAGACTGTAATCTGTATTGACGTCAGTGGTCTAACTACAAGTGGACTGTAATCTCTACGGAGACAAGTGACTTGTGATTCCGCCCTCCCCTGGGCAAATAACTAGGTACCGGACCCACTTTCAAGAATCTGTCACAAATCGCAAAGTACCGTCCAATATGGCATAGCTCGACTCGAGCAAGTTCTCTGTGTTCGGCCGAGATTGAATAGATATAGTAAGCGTAGTGAGAAATATGCCTTACTACCGTGGAAGTATTCCTCTTATATTGTGAGGTGGGAAAGGAGACCATTCAGCAAGCTAGTCTTATAAGCTATTGGCGCTCCATTCCCTCTTCTTTTCGACCTAAAATATAGGTTGACGCTTCACTCTCGACGTTGTATCGAGTATTTACTATCGTGTCTTCAGATTGGGTCAATATTGCGACAGCGATATTTCTAATCGATATTGGCGCCATGCACCAACTGCGAAAACGTTGTGGAGAGGTCATAATGAGAATAGTCTCCTCCTATAAACCAGTATGCCCAACATTTCGTTCTCCAGCCGCTGCAACATGTCTATCCTTATTCCGCAGCTTCTCAACAACTAAAGTCTCAGAATGGCTCGTCAGCGGAATAGACTTAATGATTTATGCTTTGTCTGATTATGCGATTTCCCAAGAGATTAAAGCTATCAAAATCGATAACCTCAGTAAGACAGGATCTTTTCGAGACAAGTAAACGCGAGTCTTCCTTTTACTCCCTGTTCGAGCAAGTAAGACTCGACCTCAATATAAGGCAAAACTCGTTGCTAAATGGGTAGGTGCAGTAATCAGCAATATCATCCCAAGGCTGCAGGGTAGGGGAACAGTCACGTGGTAAACTCAGCTTCCGTTGTTGCCCAAGGTTCTAGTGCACAATATGGAAGCGCCCCTAAACCCACACCGGGAGAAGCGTGGAGTCAACCGGATTGACAAAGTTCAGTTTAGTTAGCTAAGAAAAGTTTGGACACTATCATTAGCTTCTTTAGGATAGGGTCCATAATGTCCTTGACTTGCTCTATGTTTGGCGATTATGCCACTGCCAGGCACGAGCTTGACGAGTAGGACTTTGTCCACTCTATCTACAAGACCAGGTCTTGCAAGATCGAGACCATAACAATTATCACCGAGGCAAAAATATGTATATACGCGGTGCTCTAGGGAGTTAGGGTATCCATATGTGGTTAGATGTATCATTAGAACATTGGGAATATCATCGTAATGGCCCTTCTCGGAACCACCATGTGCAATGCGGCCTATGGGTCGCTTGCCGGGTTTGTAACTGCAGTAAGTCTCATCGTACCAGGATGGCCAGGCCAGGCCAGGCCCCTCTGACGTACTCAAGCCGGCTCATGTTGAGTAGACCGGGTTACATGAACATCCACTTGAGCCTCGCCATCGTTACCGCATGGGCCGATATGATTGTCTCTCCACTCACACTCTTTCAATCTTGTCAGCGTATCCTGCCGTATCAGACGGCCACCTCCGAAGCTGTACCCTTGTACAATGCCCTCGAGTGTTGCTAATTCTTATGCAGTTGCTGAGTGAAAATTTCCAACATCTCGTACAACTTTCAGCCCCCAATCTTTGTTCTTGCTCACGTGGTAACTACAGTAGCTCCGATAAGTAAGCTGCCGTGTCGTGGGGCGCCACCGAAAGTGCTGAGATACAGGAGATGCTGTAAAGGGGAAATGTAGCCAGTACCGAACGTGTCTTGGCAAGGCCGGGTGTGAAGCCTTTCTAGCCCATAAGGGCGGCAAGAAAATGTATCAGTTGTCGTCGCATATACTAATACGAGGTTGTATACTGGGAAGTCACTTGTATCTATACACTCGATATATCATGTCCCGAGAATATCAGGGCCTTGGACGTATGAATTATATATGAATACGCTTACATATCCAAGCATCGAGTGTAGAGTAGTTCTATATCACCCAGGTTATAATATAAAGTAGGATCAAACCTATGAGAGCTTGGTCGTTTATAAGCCCCTCAAGCATCTCAGCCATATCTAACGATATCTTCATACACCTCCGTAGCAGCCGTAGAGTTTGAGACGTCTTTTCTTTCTTGGCCCTGCGCCATGTCCTAAGCATGGCCTTGATCAGCCCTTCTAACTTAAGACCCGGGGCTACACGGCCACACTGGCAACGTGAACGCGCAATCTCCATCAAACCACACCACATGCTCATGTCGGGCATGTAGAAAGGGACCCCCCATATCCACAACCCATTGATTATAACAGCGACCTCGTCCTGTTTCGGGATAAACAAAATCCCCTTCAGGGATACCTGAGCCATGTGAAGAGCAGCCCGGGCCATATAGTCGGTGGGAAGAAGGAAATGACGCAGCACATTTCGACTTTGCAAAGAAACAAATGCATCCGTCACTGTCAATGTATATCAGGCTGACATCGCCGGACGTCTGAGCCAAGGCGTTTTGCCCAACGTTCCAACAGAGTCCTAAAATATCGGAACAATTGAGTCTCATTCCCTGTGGATGCCAGTGAGCATCAAAGGCTTGGGTGTTCGCAAATTGCTTTACAGAGACAATGCAGTTGGACCGGAAAACGATTGTCTCTTTTGGCTGGTGTATGTTGAGAACCTGCAGGAAAAGATGTGATCTGTCTGGTGAAACATGGACCATATTTATCCGATAGTCTGAATCGTCCCTACCCCAGTCCAATGGCTGACATGCTGCTTCAGAGTGTTCGGGGGCTGGGCCGGATCCGAAAAGCTGCACGCGTTGTGTGGCAGCCTGCGAGAGGTCATCCCACCTGATGAGGCAAACTCTCTATCCATCGACAAGGCCAAGAAGTAGTTTGAGTCGTGCGGGTGGTTGATCCAGTACTGGTATAAGTGACCAAGAATCTTGTCACCGTTGTACTGGTAGATCGCACGGATGCTTCCTCCTCTTGTCGACCAGACGGCCACTTCGGTTTTCGACGTGACCAACAGCAGTGTGTTATCTTCGTTCATCAACACCTCTTCTACTGCCTTGTATGTCTTTGCATGAAACCGGGGAATGACTTGGCGTCGCGGCTGGATGCAAAACACGTTGAGATAGTCAGATAGATCGGCAATCGCCAGATGTGTTTCGTCTTGACTCCACGTCATGCAGCGGACTGATACCGGCTCGAACCTCCCTTTATGTCAAATGTACCTGAATCGGCAAGTTGTCGATTCATGCGCCGTTCAAGGTTCAATATTGAAGCGGAACCATCAGCCCGAACCAAGGCGACCTTTCCAAGACTTGCCCAGCCAATCCTGACCACAGGTGATAGAGGGGAATCAGTAGCTAGGTCAGGTTTCGGTTGGTTGAGAAAGGTACCACGATGAGAAACATGATATACTGTTGATGGGGTATTTCCATACGAAACAGCGATCATTGTTGTATCATGGGTGCGTCTGGCGCACGTTGGAGGCTCGGGGTCGCCGTCTGCGTCGTACTAGGCCAAGGTCTCAAACACTCTGCCGGTTGTTGAAGGTGACTTGAGCGAGAACTCCCACAGATCCCCGTCATCGGCGCACACCAGTATCGTGAAATCGTCCTGCCGGAACCCCATGTCGAGGGGCTCGACAGCCGGATAGGCGTCAAACACCCGCAGTAAGACTTGTCTATCAACGTCCCGAATTCTGATTGTGCCACTCCCGTAAGTGGCGAGCATATTGCCGGCTGTGCTGAACCGACCCATCCTAATGCCTTCGTCGTGCTGGAAGGTGCCCACAGGAGAGAAGTCGGATATGTTGAAGACTTTGATATCGCCACCAGGATCGCGTCAGCAAACGGCTATCTGCCTTGCAGTGCAAGCTATCGATCCAGCATTTGAGGGTACAGCAAAACGAGCCCGAACATCAGTCCATGGCTTCTGGGCTAATCCCTTGACGGTAATCGTCCAAAGTCGAGGTTGCAATCTCGTTTGACGACGTGGCAGGGAATGTAGAGGACAGAACGCAGGTATGACATCGGTCGCTGACAAAGGTCGTCTTCGTAGCTCCCTTCCATAGCTACCAGTAAGCTGGATCAGCTCCGTGGCCCAAGTAGTTAGCGCATCCTTGAGTGCAGCGCCAAGGCGGACTTGAGTGTCGAATCGCAGCGTGAGCAGGGCGGATGAGACAGACGCCAGTGAGTCAAGTTTCTCGGTTGCAGCCAACAGCTGAATCCACATGAGAATACCACGACCTGGTATGAGCTCTTGCAGTAAGGCGAGACAATCCTGGTCAAGAACGTGTTTCGCGCGACCAAGATGGACGTGCCAGGAAGTGCTGGCGTATACGGCACAGGAATTCAACGGTGGTAATGCTCTTCCGTCAAGAGTTGAAATTTCGAGGAGGGCCTTCAGACAAGTACTGAGAAGAACGGTAGGATCTCAGCGGCACGCTTGGAAGTCGTACTCTCTGGAGGGAGATACATTTATCACGTCAAGGTATGTTCGGCTCGTGTAGTGTTATGCTTCTACTAAATCATGGCAAGCTTTCCAATTCTCCCACTGGAATTGAAGCACTTACAGGACGACGACGGAGAAAGGAAACGAAAGAGAAGGAGAAATAGATCACGGGATGGTCGGGCCTTTTATATATCCTGAGCCTTTGGCCGTGCTCGTGACGGATTTCCTACGGATTAGCAAAAGCATCGGTATTGCTGTGCTTCACTACATGAGCGTCTCGATAATGGCAATTTAGTTTGGATGCCTAGATCAGCGGTATCAGGGGACATTCCCGCTTCCAAGGCAATGTAGCCCTCAGTGGTCATGCATCTTCACCGCAATTCTGAAACAGCTGTGGCTCTTTGGTTTAGACTTGCATGCGCCTTGGCAGGGATGGGAGACTGACGTGTCCATTCTGATTAAACGGACAGTCGGGAAGTTGCTCAAACCGCTTCATGCTGATGAGCGCCTTCTCAAAGCATGTCTTATCCACGGCAACCTTTCAGCCGATAACATGGCGATCAATATCGATACTATGCGCCCCATCCTGTTTAGTCCCATCGGAGTCTTCGTCCACAACGAATTCGAATTGGGAGCTTGGCGAGGGGTTCATCTGCTCCCGCGAAGCTGCTTCTAGGAGTATCAGAAACACATGCCCCCGAGCGAACCAGTCTCACAGTGGGAAGACCGCATTTGCCTGTGCAGCGTATATTTCAACCTTCACCGACTCGTACATAGCCCAAACGCTGAAGGAATCATAACAGAGCAAGTCCATCTCAATATATGCACCATGTACCCATGCTGAACTAGAGACAGGATGTTGCAAGACATTGATTATTTAAAACGAGGCATACGCTTGACCGCCCAGGACGCCGTCCTCGATCAAGTCGGCCAGGCTGGAACAGTAATCAGGCCCTGCTTTCTTCTTTGTATGAGGAAGACAAATAAGAAGGCCGAGAGCTTAGTTTGAGTCCGAGGTAGCTGAAATGAACAATCGTGGTGTCGCATCGGGCGCCGTCGGTGCAATCCGCGATGTCCAGGCTGCCAGGGTACCGTGAAGAGAAAGGGGAGCTTCCCATCACTAATCCAACAGTTTCCCGGTCCGACATTATCATTGATATCATCATTGATAACATCATTGATATCACCACTACCTACTCCACCAAGTGTACTAAAGGTATGCCAGCCATTCAGCAGCAGAATATAGACGACTACGTAGAACTCGAGGCAGACTTCAACGTACTTGTATGTCGATTATGCCACGCTGGGATTCGTCCACTCGACAGCATTGGATGGCACCCTCAGCGACATTTCGTCAAACCACAGTTCCTTGTTTAGCCCAGCGCCATCCTTGTCCTTGAGAACAGGAACAGAAGCCATGATCATCGCTGCGCTCTCTCATCTCAGCGGGTCTAGGGATACGTTTATAAGTCATCAACTCCAAGTAGCCTATCCCTGGGTAGCATACCGAATCTCGTATTGCTCTTATACGAACAACTAGGCCACTAACTTCTCTATAGTACTCGTACTCAAGAGTACCAAGTTTCATATCTAGGTAGGTGTAAGTACCGTCCAACTCTACATCACGGCTATCTATTACGCTTCATAGTACATTCTCATCCTACGCCATTAATAAGTCCACGTAACAGCTGTACCTCGTCACTCCACCGTAAGAGAGCACACATGGCTGCTGCCCTAATTTGGGCAACAATTCCAGCGCATCATTCTAGTATCTCTACAATCCAATCTGGGTGGCCTACAGAAGCAGTAACTCAGGGCTATAATTTCCCACCGGCTTTCAGCTGAGTGAACTCGTCTTCCGTAACCTATAAATACTTTGTGATTTCATGTATAATATTGCATCTCATCTGATAATATCTAAGGGAGGAGTGTTCAGCAGGCGGCCCCATAGCAAGAACAGTATCCCTGCGCAGGTCCTTATGCCTCTGGCGCTCACGGGAGTTGTACAACAGGGTACTTCGCATCGGAATCCGGATGCTATGTCGCGGCGATTGACTACCAGAACTCCGTATAACAAATCATATGCAATGATCAGCAATTGGGGTTAACCTCAACGGCAAGACCTCCATTGTCCTGGCATCCTTTTTTATACTTCGACAGGATGTTGGTATCAATACCAATACAGCATGTCTAAGAACTGGATTAGAAAGCTGTTTTTTCAACCTCGATAGCTTCTTACTCTGGCGGATTGAACGAATCCTCCTGCACTACTGCAGATGTTTGAACTAGGGTTGAGATCGTTTTTGTTCCCATTCATCATGCAACCAGTCAACTTCCTGGACGATGTTAGTTCAGGAGGGGTCTGGTCCGCGATAGAAAGATCCCAAAGAAGATTGTGACGAATGGAGTATCACGCAGTTTTGGAGTCCTTAGCCTCGGCATTTTACTCATAGAAAAATGCCAAGACGAAGAGATGACGATGTGTAGTGATCAAGGGATGCCCTTTGTAGCTGTATGACTGAAGGGAAGGGTTTTCAACTTACCCCTGGACCCCAGCCGTGAGAAGGGCTGCAATAGTAATAGATAGTTTCATTGTAAATAGAAGTATTTCAAATTTGGGTCGATGAGATGAGGATGGAGAAATGGGGATGAAGAAATATGGACGATCTAATTAACGAGAAGGCTTTGGGTTAAATATACAATACATAGTCCTGTCATAATCCAGTAGTAGGTATATTAAGTGAGTCAAATACGACATACATAGTTTTAGAGAAACCTTCTTTAAAAACTAAGTAAATATTTTTCATTGTAGTTAGAGTATATTATTGAGTTATTTTTAGAA
>JABEYC010000250.1:0-27900 GCA_013266195.1 Fusarium zealandicum
AAGCCACATGTGGCTTACGCTAGCCGGTTAGATGGAAATTTCCAATTCCACGCGACAACTCCAATCTTTTGTCGACGAGCAACTCTACCCCCCCCCGAACCCGACATCATGGCCACGGTCAGAGAAGGAGCTCGCATGGCGAGCTCATTGGGGCGAAGACAGCTTCCTTTCCGGACTCTCCCCCCCTGCGCGCGACGATTCGCCTCGACCGAGGCTGACAAGCCCTCATCCGCCCTCCAAGACCTCGACTCTGCCTCGTCGTTTGCGACGCCTGCTCCTGATGCGGCTGCTATCCAGGAGTTCAGTTCTAGGGAGAACGCTCAGAGCAGGGACAGGCAGCTTCCTGGTAACAGGTATGTGTCCCCAATTGCTCCCCGAACCAGTCGAATGCCGTGCTAACGAGACCCTTCAGATACCAGTATCATCCTCCCAAGTACTACCGCGGTCCTCTCCACCCCGTCCAGGTGCCGCCGTCCTCCGACCCGACTGCTCGAGACTTTGTTCCCGGCCCCTTCAGCTTTCCCCGGCTAAAGCATACCTACGACAGCACAATTGCTCCAGACCTGATGACCATGACCTATCAACACATGCCTCCCGGTGCCGAGATTCCAGTGTCCAACAAGGGTAACCTGAGAGAATGGGACGGTTCCTCGCCCTACCACGAGAACCGACCTCGCCGAGGGCCCCGCGGCGGTGGCTCTTCACGGTTGGGAATAGTCGAGCGCCCCATCGCCTGGCACAACATCCCCGAGATCGAGGCCATCACCATCAACTCGTTCGCGCCCCTGGGAGCTCAGAACAAGGAGTACCTGCATGTCTGTCGTGCCGTCGTTCAGGCCATCTCCGGTGCTTTCCCCGAGGTGACTCGCGTGAAGCACGGTGTCGTCCAGTGGGGTGTCAGGGCAAAAGACAAGGCCGGTTGCAAGGTGACTATCAGTGGTGGAGCGGCCTACGACTTTCTTGATAAGCTCGTTACTCTGGTTCTGCCCAAGATCAAGGACTGGCCCGGTATCAACGCGACTACTGGTGACGACTCGGGTAATCTGGCGTTCGGTCTGCGGCCTGCGTGGATGGCCTATTTCCCCGAGATTGAGTTCAACTACGATGTGAGTCGAAGAAGTAGTTCGTTTTGAGGATTAACAAACTAACATCATCCCAGATGTACCCCGCACGACTGATGCCTGGCTGTGATATCTTCATCAAGACCACCGGAACATCGGATAGGCAAGGCCGTCTGCTCATGGAGGCACTGGGCTTCCCTTTCTACGGCAAGGCTACCCACTGAGTAACGATAAAGGAGTAGGCATAGCTAGGTGTTGAGTTTGAACAAGAATCATCTCTAAATGGTTGTCGTGTAGTATAGAACCATGTACCAAGACATATGTATCATAACTGGATATTTGAAACCAAGGGCTATTTACCCTTGCTATTCTGAACTTTTCCCACCCTCTATCCCTCTCTGCCAGCACCCAACGTGCTTTAAGCCAACGCCCAACTCCGTCCCAATGCATTCATTCGTCATATCTAGCTACTGCCCTCAAGCCTTCTTGATCTTCTCCCGCAGCCCGTTGACGATCTCGTCAACAGCCTCCATGTTGGTGGCATCCACCTTTTTGGTAGCGTGGCCCTTGTTGGTCAACTCCTCAGCAAAGACATCCATCGAGGGCTGGTAGTTGCGCACGGCCGAGCTCAGCGCATACACAGCCTTGCGGCGCACATCGACCGGCTCGTCCTCGCTGGCGGCCAGGCTGACGAGCAGCGGCACGCCGCCCATGGCCAGCAGGCGCTCCTGGGTGCGCACGTTGTTCTGCACAGCGGTGCCGATGCACCAGGCGGCCATCTTGCGGACCTCGGGCTCGGCGTGCTTGAGCTGGTCGAGCAGCGGGGTCCACAGGCCGAGATTGGCGATGTTGTTTGCGTTGTCGAGGCTCTCGATGAGCTGCTCAAAGTTGTCAAAAGCGATGAGCTTATCGTCGAGGGAGACCTGCTCGGCGTCGTCCGAGGTGATGATGTCCATCGAGGCCTTCATGAGGTCGGCGTCCGAGGGGCCGCCCATGAGGGCCGCCATGAGCTCTGGGGTGAGGTCGCTGGTGGGCGGCGCGGCGTTGGGGTCGTTTTTGGTCACATCGGAGTTTTCGACGCTCCACTTGAGGAGCTCGTTGAGACGCTTGTCATCCATGATGTGGTATTTGGAATAGATTTCTGGATATTTTCTTGTAGATGCGCGTCTTTGGTTGTGAAAGTTGTTGCTTGATAGAAGTTTTGGTCTGGATTTTGAAGTTTAACCAACCGTGATAGTTTAGATTTTGCCTGTTCTGGAATCTTCAAGAAGGCTCTATTCCAAATACAGACTAGCCTCGCGCCGATGGCTTATGTCAGGAAGATCCCCTTTTCCGACTCCGATAACTCGAGGATAGCCTCAGAAACCCGACAATCGCCTTGTGACATCTCTTACGTACTCATTGCAGAACAACTACTCTTTAGGCGTCGAAATTGACATCGTCAAGATGCCCTAAGAAGCCAGCGCATTTCACTAACTGCGGTGCATTCCAACGTGGCAGGGCAGATTTCATCATAGCTCCCACTCTAGCTCAGCAAAATTGCCCCACCTTTGCATGGCTGCCCCTCATCGCTGCTTTTACGCTCTAGTAGAAGCTTGCTCGGGAGCGAGAGCGAAAAGAAGCGAGGGTAAGAAAAACAGGCACACAAAACCAAAGTACCTACTTTGAGTGACTGAACTGACGCGCGTCTATCGCATCGCCAAGTCGTAATTATAGGACCAATGCGCAACGCGAACTCAAGGCTGCAGCAAGACATTTTAGCAGTAAAAGTCAAATGCAGCCTGGCGGGAATTTTTGTATCGGCTACCTAGAGTGCCGCCGAGAAGGGCGGAGTTGCCGTCGCTCACAAGCGAAGCTATTCCGTCTCGCGGTCTAGCTCACTGGCCACCAGCTTGACGGTTTTTTCCCGGTTGGCTGGACTAGGGGTAAGATACAGGGGTACGATGGAGAATGAAAGACTCGTTGGGTGTCAAGGCAAAAAGGACAAGAGGCAATGGGACGTTGCTGAAGCTGCTTGCAAGATAAGATCACGCACAGGCCGTTTTACAAATTGTCTTGCAACAGCCGATATGAGGCTAAACAAGTTGGGCGGAGTTCCACCAAGCCAAGGCAACCATCGGATGGGCGCTGGTGAGAAATAGGAGGTAAGATAGCAACGCAATCTGTTGCGGCCCATAGCAACATTAGCATCTCTGGTTGAGAAGTGGAATCGGGATGCCTGCTTGGCCAGTCGGAACGGGTGGGTGAGCTTAGTTGGACGGCGAGATCCACGCGTATTCATCCATCTTCCGGGTGGCTTGTGGTTCGTCAGCAGGAGTATTTATTAGTTGGTAGACGAAGAGTTGCCTCCGCGTAGCTGGGTCCTGGATGAGCGGTTAATTAGCCGCCTGTGCTAATTATGGACTGGCATCTGGAAGCTGGAAGCTGGTTCCGAGCAGCCAAGCAACTGAGGATGTAGCCCGTCGATTCTAGCCTCGATTCTTCAGGAGTTGTCGTCTACCATTCCGGATTGGCGTTGAGTGTTGATATGTTCATCCCTCTGAACGGGAAAAGTTCCATTGTCTGCCCCAGACCGCAAGAATATCGGCAATCCCTCGAGCTGGTGCGTGGCTGGGGCTGACCCGTGCCACTCTGTGCTGAGCTGGGGTTCACTGCTGGATGGTGCCATGGCCATGATTCCCCGGATGCCTGGTGATGGCTAGCATGCATGCCCTTGGAGGTGGCCGAGACGTAGGAGACTAGATGTTGGAACACGAATCTTCAATAGGGGAGACGGCGCATGTAGATGTTTGCCAAGAAAGATAAAAAGAAACCTCAGAGGCTGCAGAATTAAAAGGTTCCCTAGCTGACGACGTCCAGCCGGCGTGGCGGTGGATGAGGGATTGTGCTTACGACGTCACCTTGTGCAGAAAGGATAAGGCCTTGCGGAACGCGGCCCGTTGTGCTTTCGGGAGTATGCACGGCGGTTGACAATTGACACCAAGTTCATCTTTCGGCATTTTACTGTCAACGATATCGAGTGTTGTTTCGTGGTGAAGGTCTTGGATACAGAGTGTAGCTCCTCCCAGCCACCGCCAACAACCACGACACTACGGCCGCCACGAGCCAATCAGTAAAAGCGGCAAGCAACTCCCTGGCTTTTCTGCCGTCCCCTTCCCAGCTTGGGCCGCCCGTCCACGCCCACCTGTGCCTCCTCTGCCCAAGTTGCTCTACCCAATTCTGGCAGGCGGTCTCTCCCCCCCTTGTCCCAAAGTGTCCACCTCAGCATTTCGGGGCCCGCCCACAACTTTCTTGTGACAGCGTCTACTTGTCTCCTTCCCCCCATTCCACTCCATCCATTCTCCTCCCTCTCCCATTCAAACCACTTCTCTTCAACTCTTCGTTCCCCGACCTCCGTCTCCTCCCATCAACGCCTCTCTCCCGTAAGCATCCTCTCCGCGCCGTCTGCCAACTTGGACTCCTGCTCTTGTTTCTTTTTGCTCAACAATTTCTTGTGTTTCTTGGCCGCTAATCCCGTTTCTGGACAGCTTTCCCATACACACACCGTAATCCACAGCCATGGAGGGTACGTCTCAATGTCGCGTCGCTGCAATCGTCGAGCCTATGCAATCCGCTCCGGGCATCACGACGAGATCATCTCTGGACCATCGCTGACTTTGTTTCTCCCGTACAGAAGAAGTTGCCGCCCTCGTCATCGACAATGGGTAAGCTCCCCCGCCTGTCCCGCCTGTCTCACCGACCTCTTGCCTACCTCCCCGCCTCTCCGCCCCCTGGCTAGATATGCCCACCGCATCGTCCGATGCCCGAGAAACGGTCTCACGCTCGATGCAAAGGGCCTCTTTTCTACAGAATTAGGCAATACAACTATGATTTGGACTCATGATGGCTAACTCGACGCAGTTCGGGTATGTGCAAGGCCGGTTTCGCCGGTGATGATGCTCCCCGTGCTGTTTTCCGTGAGTACCCCACTTCCCAACACCTGTGCCCAAAAGCATGATATCGCAGCTTTGGGGCGCATGCGCCATCAAAACCACAAAACTAACCTCATGGTTCAGCCTCCATTGTCGGTCGCCCCCGTCATCATGGGTAAGTCGAGTCATTGCGACAGTTTTTGGCGCCTCCTTTTTCGGCCAGCGACTGACGAAGTTCTAGTATCATGATTGGTATGGGTCAGAAGGACTCGTACGTTGGTGATGAGGCTCAGTCCAAGCGTGGTATCCTGACTCTTCGATACCCCATTGAGCACGGTGTTGTCACCAACTGGGACGACATGGAGAAGATCTGGCACCACACCTTCTACAACGAGCTGCGTGTCGCCCCCGAGGAGCACCCCGTCCTGCTCACCGAGGCTCCCATCAACCCCAAGTCCAACCGTGAGAAGATGACCCAGATTGTCTTCGAGACCTTCAACGCCCCCGCCTTCTACGTCTCCATCCAGGCCGTTCTGTCCCTGTACGCCTCTGGTCGTACCACCGGTATCGTCCTGGACTCTGGTGATGGTGTCACCCACGTTGTCCCCATCTACGAGGGTTTCGCTCTTCCCCACGCCATCGCCCGTGTTGACATGGCTGGCCGTGATCTTACCGACTACCTCATGAAGATCCTCGCTGAGCGCGGTTACACCTTCTCCACCACTGCCGAGCGAGAAATCGTCCGTGACATCAAGGAGAAGCTCTGCTACGTCGCCCTCGACTTTGAGCAGGAGATCCAGACCGCCGCCCAGAGCTCTAGCCTCGAGCAGTCTTACGAGCTTCCTGACGGTCAGGTCATCACTATTGGCAACGAGCGATTCCGTGCTCCTGAGGCTCTCTTCCAGCCTTCTGTCCTTGGTCTTGAGAGCGGTGGCATCCACGTCACCACCTTCAACTCCATCATGAAGTGTGATGTCGATGTCCGAAAGGATCTCTACGGCAACATTGTCATGGTAAGTTGCAGAAACGCTGTGAATTTGACCATCTCTAACTCGCGCCTAGTCTGGTGGTACCACCATGTACCCCGGTCTCTCCGACCGTATGCAGAAGGAGATTACTGCTCTTGCTCCTTCTTCCATGAAGGTCAAGATCATTGCTCCCCCCGAGCGAAAGTACTCCGTCTGGATCGGTGGCTCCATTCTTGCTTCGCTGTCCACCTTCCAGCAAATGTGGATCTCCAAGCAGGAGTACGACGAGAGCGGTCCCTCGATCGTTCACCGAAAGTGCTTCTAAGGTGTGTTCGAACCTGCGGGAAAGCTTCATGAGACACCGACTGACAGTTTGCCCACAGCAACCCGACCGACAAATCAAAATCCCCCCCTCGCGCAACGACGACAAGATCATGGAGGTCGCGACAGATGCAAAGCCTTGGGTGGTTGGCGCGCATCACGGTCGAATCTCATATTTACGAAAAGTTTTTGACATGGTCAAGAGGGTGGGCGTTGCGCTTGTTACGAAGAGATGTGATGGCCCCTTTGTTGTAGTTGCGCGTGTAATGCGTGCTTAGGGGTAGAAGCCAAGGTTGATCATACAAATACTTTTTTACTTTCCGCTTAGACTGGTTGAATGAAACGAGGTGATGACATGATGATATTCTTTTCGCGTTCTGCCGTGATCAGCGAGCAGATGTGTAGTCATGAGACGTTGCAAATCATGAGATTAGTGAATATAAAGGTTTATGGAGAGCCATCATGTGGGTTTGTCTCTGGTAGCTGGATGTTGGGTGACATCATGAAAACTCTCGACATGATGGGCAGGCTCGGCGTCTCCAACCGTAGGCTCGGCGGTTGCGGCCGTCCCAGTCTCGGTTGTGGCCTTCTCTTCCTCAAGCTTCTTGTATTTTCTGCGACTCTTCTTTGAGGCGCTGTCGGATTTCCTCTTCTTAATCTGGCCTACGAGAGCAGATCGGCTTTGGTCACCGTTGCGAAGCTCGTCGATGCGCTGGGCGAGGAGTTCCCGGGCGTGCTTGCGGTTCTGGTCGCGTGAACGGGTTGCTTGCGATTTGACGACAATGCCCGTGGGGATGTGCTGGAGCTGAACGGCGGAATTGGTTTTATTCTGCAGTAGAAGGGTACGTTAGTGGACCATGTACTGGGCCAGGAGGTTAATGGGGTAGTACAATCTTTTGGCCACCGGGACCGCTTCCTTTTACATATGACTCTTCAATCTCGGACTCTGGGGGCGGTTTTGGCCGTGGAGGGTAGGCTTGGGCTGGGGATATGGATGAGTTGGTAAAGGCGCGGATAGAGGATGCGACAGGCGCGCCGGAGCGGAGGGGCCGGACAATATGTCGAAGCATTATCAAGCTACCATTTCAGGTATTCCTTTATAGTCGGCTTGGAAAAGTACAATCGTGCACCGACGTGGACGGATTGCAGCCAAGGATAAGAGTGGCTCGTGGTTGGACAAGGCTGTGTAGCACACACAGCCTGTGCCACGAGCAAGCCACATGCCGCCAGCCGCGGGCCAGTCGCGTGTCACCCAAAAAAAAAGCATGGGAAGCTGAACCCCTGTTGGTGGCACTTTCCGCGGGGGGAGGGAGAGGCAACCTATCAAATTTCGGGAGTGTCGGTCCCTTATTCGATCAATTACTCCCCGTCGGCCGTTTCGCTCCGTTTCAAACTTTCTCCTGGATTTCATCTCTGAATCTTTAATACACCTGCGATTCTTCTCGACAAAGACCCGGCTCAGCTATTGATTCCGAAACGGAAAGGCGACAAGACGAGGACTGAACTACGCAACAATAAAAACGGGAATAACCGTACGACTCGATATCATGGCGGTTCTTGGATCATTCCGGAGGTGGTTGAGCCTCAAGCAGTACCAGCTCGAGGTCACCTTTAGTGTGTACATGTTTACGCCTTGGGAGAAGTTCTTCTTCAGTATGTAACTCCTCTTTCTCCCGATGATCCCTTTTCCCGTATCGTCAACTGACCGCCGTCTGCTTCTAGGCTCCATCGTCTTCCTCCTCTTCGGCCTGACCCTGATCGCCGCATGCCTCTACCTCCCGCACCACATCTCCTTCCTTGTCGGCCGCGCGTGGTACTACATCAACGGAGAGCACATTGACGTTGCCGGCGTGGTGCAAGAGGCGGTCAAGGATATATCTTCGAGTGCGCTTCCAGGGACCGCGACGGACGTGGTGGATGCGACCATGGAGACGGTTGAGACTGTGGTGAGGGAGCTATAAGTACCGAAAGACTCGTCAATCGGTTGTTTACGGATTGTTGGCTGTGATGGTAGAGGAATGGCCTTGCAGGCTCTTGAAGAAGCGAGGAACTCGGAGGATTCGACTGGCGTTACGATATCATGGATACAGATCTACTACACCTGGCCAGAACGGCTTAATGATAATACACTCTACAATTACTCGACTACCCAAGTAATTGCACTTGCAACAATCACTGCTTTTTGCCCCTATATGAATGGTGAAGGCAGGGGTCTTGAGGGCCGCGGAGAACTAGGGCACCGATGAGCAGCTCACAAACTGAGAACACAAGAATAGTGAGCACTTTCTGAGGCATTGTACTGATAGTATTACTATGATTCAGCAAGCGCTTGAAGATATTCCTCACTAAAGGCATACACCCTCATCGAGCTATCCTCTCCCGCAACAGCCACCTCAAACGCGCGATCCGTACCCTGTCTCGCAACAGGACGCCAGGCCAGCTGAAGCACCGCCTTGGGCAAGCAGTAACTAGAAGGTTAGGTTAGCTATCACTTCAATTTTCAAATGATCTTTGGCAAGGAGGCTGCTTACTCTTCAAAGGCAGGCTTCTCAACGACATCGGTCCCTTCCCCCTTGATCAAACATATGCTAATCCGACCGAGTTCGGTGCCAACGCCCAGGATGAATCTGCCGTTGACGGACTGGGGGATGAAGTCGACCGACGTGACAGGCGATGCGCACGGGATGGCAGCCACCTGAGAGAATTGAAGCCTTCCATCCTCTCCAGGCTTGGCGGCCCAGATGCGAACCTGCTTATCGCGGCCAGCCGTCGCAAACACCGGCGCCGTAGACGGAGCGGGCGCCCACGCGGCGTCGAGGATCATGCGCGAGTGGCCCTTGGGATTGATCTGCAGCAGTTTGTACGCGGCTTCCTCGTCGGGTGCGCGCTCAAAGACGGCCCATTGACGGTCACGTCCGACGCTCAGGAGGAACTGGTCGTCCAAGGAGAAGCGGATTCTGGTGGCTGTGAGAGAATGTGCCGTCAGGGGCGGTCGAAGCTCTGTCCATCGAGTAGTCTCGAAGAGGCGGATGACGGCGTGGTTGGTCGAGCTCGCCTTGCATGCGCTGGCGACGAGTGAGCCGTCGTGGCTAGCTGCAAGGCATGAGATTTCGTAGCCGTGGCCGTAGAGCTTCTCCGTCTCTGGCCATAGGGTGTGTCGAGAGAGGGTCTCTTCGAAAGGGGGATGTTCGATCTCAAGGTAGGACTTCTTAACCACCGAGGCAGGATCCATGGCTTCACGGTCACGGTCATCGACGGGCTGGATCTCCTGGTCCTCCTCGACGGCGTCGATGGCCTTGTTGGATAAGCCCAGCACAGGCATATTGGCAGCGTCGGGCATGTCCTGGACGTTCATGCTGCCCCCGATGCCCGCGAGGCGGTTAAGCATTGAAGCAACGGCCTTGGGCTCGCTGAACACCCGCATGAGCTTCTCGTCGGCTCCAGACACAAACTGGGACGCGCCCAGAGAGTCGACACAGTTAAGGTCGTAGCCGTGGATCTGTGGCCTCGACATCTCGTGCCACGTCTCGTTGCCGGGCCTGTCCCAGCGCGTGTGAAGCCGCGTGGTCTGGTCCGAGCTCGTGGACAGGAGATACTCGCCGTTCTTGGCCCAGGTGATGCCGGTGACGGCTCTTGTGTGCCCAGTGATGGCAACACAGGGCCGCCAGGAGTCATCCGAGGGGTTGTACTCCCACCGTCTCCAGCTACCGGTGCGGCCGAGACAGGCAACCGACTTGCCATCAGGGGACCAGAGGCCCGTCCAGAAACCTCCCGTGCTTCCAGTCGCTGTTGTCGCTCCCTTTTCTCTGCTAATCTCGCCCAGTCTCGCCATGCTGACCCAGATTCCCGAGCTTGTGTCTGCCTCCCAAATGGCGAGGGAGTTGTCCGCCGATGTGGACAGAAGTTGCAGCTGGCCATCATCTTGTCTGCGCCAGCGCGCACTGTAGATCCAGTCTTCGTGGCCTAGGAGCAGGGCTTCAAAGGTGACGGAAAAGTCTTTCCCAGCAGACTTGAGCCTGTGCGCCTTGTTCGACGGGGACTTTCCGGGGAGGTATGCATCGTCAGACGGGTCAGAGCTGTCTGCTGCCGTGGTGGGAAGTTCAGTGCCCTGGTGTATTCTCCAGATACGGACGTACTTGTCCTGGCTGGCTGAAGCGAGTAGCAAGTCGCTGTCAGGGGCAGTTGACTCCTTGGCAAAGCTCAGTGACCGGATCCAGCCTTCGTGGCCGGCCAATGTCGCCTGTACGTCAAACTTAATCTGTTCTGCCTTGGCCTCGGCCGTGAGGATCTGAACGGTATCTCGGGTACCAGCAGACGCCAGGACGAAGACGTCGCCGCTGTCGTCGACAAGACTCAGTGACAGGCATAGGGGGAAGTATTTGGGCGCTGTCTTGATGGTCTGAAGCAACGCCAACTGATCATTCTCGAAGGACCAGATCTTTAGGGAAGCATCTGCACCTCCTGTTGCGATAATCCATCGCTGTTGGCCCTCAACCCTCAGGACCGTGATGCAATTGATTGCGCCAGTATGGTCGGCTGCGGTCTGAACAAGTTTAAAGTCCTCCTCATTCCGGGTAGCCTTCCATATAATCAGGGTCTTGTCATCTGAGCCTGTGATGAGATAGGTGCTGTCGTCGTGGTCGGCTTCAGGGAGAAAAGCCACCGCCTTGACTGTGCTCTTGTGTCCGCTCAAGAGCTTGCTAACACCCTTGGGCGGATCAAGCTGTAAGTTGTATTTGTTAGAAGAGTTCCTCGAGTTTAGAAGGACTGAAGCAGCGTCGACTAGGTAAGAAAATAGAAGAATGACTCAGATACTCACCGAGGGCCGCCATAGAGCAACGTTGATATCAGCCCCAAAGGCGAGAATCCCACTTGGACTCCAGTCAGCAACTGCCGTTTGTCGATTTGCCCCCGACGACAAGTACTCGATCGAGACGGGTCTTGCGCCCATTTCCATCAGATCAGTCGCAAAGCCTTTGACGATGTGAGGATGAGTCTGAAAAGTGTGTGCATCTTGAATGCTGATTGGCTACAAAGACCAGAGGTTGAGTTTCTGGGGTTTGCTTATGTCATCCACTCTAAACGGTTCGCAGTCAGTAAGTAGCTTTCGAAACAAGACCACACCACACCACACCACACCACACGGTGAAAAGCAAATACAACCGTTTCTTCTCTTCAAGGGCTCAAGTGGGCACTTATTTTCGTCACGATTTCACCACGTTTCTCTCACGATACTCGATTCCTGCAGCTTTGATTGAGATCATACCATTCTTGCCGTTGGGCGGAAACAATCGGTCCGCCGTCCCTTCAAGTTAACAACACCAACACCACACCCATCGTTCAGGCACCAACCAACACCTTGGGGATACTTGTTCAGTCACGCGGCAAAAGCAATTACGACTACGCAACGGCCGGGGCGACCGTGTTTCTTTCAAGTTCCTTGATAGAGGCGAGAAAGCAGCGTTAGGAGAAAGAAAAGCTCAGACCCGAGATCGGCGCCATGGCCGAGTCATCATCGTCCCCTAATCTCAACATCGCCGTCGAGTTCTCGTGAGTTGTTCGGCGTTTCACCTTTTGTTTCTCTCCTCTCATCTTTATGATTTGTCATTTTGCCTTGCTTCATGTCTATTCAGGGAATCGAGCCACGCCCAAGCAGCTCGTCATTTCACGAGTGTCCGCCGTCCTTGGGGCGCCTGTCCCTGGATTCTCGTTGGACACCCTCTTCGCCAATGTCCTTGGCCTCGTTGCTTTTTCCTTCTCTTCTTCTTCTTCCTCTTGTCGCTTAGGAGGAGTCCAATAATAGCTAACCTTGCGGGCTTTAGTGGCGGCCTGGAGATGCTCTTCTCTAACAAGAGGCAGCATTCTCTGGAGATTCCTGCCGTCGACGGCCATGGCAAGCCGGCCAACATTGCATATCTAATAGACTATCTGTGCCTAAACGTCATGGATGACTCCCGCAAAGAGCTCTTCGTTCTGGATAACCACCTGTATGTCTTGGCCACCGTCTCATCCGCCGCCCCTCTGCGCTCAACCTGTGCCTTCATCTTGCCCTCTCTCTTGACACTATCCCCACTCCCCTTGAAGCTGCAAGTTCCAGCGTCATGTTGGCTCAATAGCACCATCCTTTGCACGTGTCCCTAATTAGTAGCTCTGTGGCTGATGAAGTGGCGACAGGCGGCCGGGCATCCTGGTCCTGATCAACGACGCCGACTGGGAACTCGAGGGTGAGGAGGCCTACGAGATTCTGAGCGGTGACAACATTCTCTTTGTCTCAACGCTGCACGGAGGCTAGCTCTCCTGGCCTCAAACCTCGTCGACGGGAGCGGTCAGTACGTCGGCGTCTCCTGAAGATTCCCATCTGCAGGCAGCAAAGACTCCCTTGCATGAAAGTCGTTGGGAACTGGGAGATGGGGTACATGCAAACACTCTTGCCCTGCCACATTCGGGCCTTCAGCCTACATACAAGCCTGTCTCAGTCAGGATTCAGGCCTCGGCGGGGCCAACCTGGCTCACTCTCTGGACACAGCCGCGCATCCGCCGCTTCTCGCGCTGTCGTATCGCCGATTACCAGCTCTGCCTCACCACTGCAGATGAAACGCCGTCTCTACATAGCTCTATCCCAGAGGCCCGCCTCAGCCAGCCCTGCGACCGCGTCTGACGGGGCTACCTGCACTTTCCCCTTCGTACATGTAGCCCGGGGGACGCGGTATCCAGTCTGGTGCATAAGATACAATCGATCGTTTGGGCAGAACCCCATCTTGCATCTACATACGCATCCCCCAACGAACGTGCACAGCATAAACACAGACCTTTGTGGAGGCGAGCCTGCCGCTCGCTCGCATAACGGGCTTGCATTTCTGCACCCCCAGGCTCGGGAACTTGCTGTTCGTCCTGGGGCGGCGTCAACGGCCCGTCCGGTTGCAACGTCGGCCACGGCGGTGAAGCCGCTCTCTTGTCGCAGATCCCAACGAGACAGCCACATGGTCATCGGCATCCAAAGCAAACAGAAAACGAGGCTGTACGTGATGTATCGGGGACGATTCTCTTGTTTGATGCCATGCTTCTCTCTCTCGGCCAGGGGCGGTGAATCTTGGGGGCTGAGGCGGGGTGTCTTTGTCGATCCAGCCGTAACCGTCCAGAAAGAGGGGAATGCAGCCCCAATCTACAGTCTACATACGGAACTACAAGTCTTTTGGCAGCATATCTTGACGCCTCGTCCAGACAATATCTGGAGCAAGAGTCAGCTCGTGGCTGGCACGACGGGCGGAGATGAGCCAAAGATGACATATACCGCGTCACTCGTCGATTCCCACCTTTGGAGTCGTCCTCGTGAGAAGCGCCTCGCCCCTCTCTTGCAGGCCTTTACTCGGCATCTTCTCCCAAGGCCCCTCCAGGTGTAGCTACCAAGGTGCCCTGGCTGTCCCCCCACGGGGATCAAGTCCCTATGCCCAATCCGTCTACCGAGACCAAGAAACATCCGTGATAGACGCTTCAGCTCCTACCTAGTTTTCGACAGCGCTACTACAAGAATAAGCTGGGGTTTCGATCCTCCGTTGAAGCCCGAGAGCTTCATGTACCGGCAGCTTAGGCATCACTCGGCCTCCCATGTCCAGTCTATTCTACTCTGTATCTCTCACTGCAACCAACAGCTCGTTCTGGGCCAGTCTTGAATGACAACTGCATTATCCCACCATGGGCAGCTCATGCCGTCAAGGTCGCTATCCCCATCATGTGCCCGGCTGAGGCTTGCATGACAGGCTTGCCAAACCCTGTGGAATTTCTTTTTCCTGTTGGCTGTGGCCATTTTGGTTTTGTTTCCTTTCCCGCCCAACTCGTTGACTCGGTCGTCTTGCGCCAGGCCCTCTCGGCTCGTTTCTAAACTTGTATCTGTGGATAGCCGGCGGGCAGATGTCAAGAGCCAAGACGACCCCAAGATGTCGAGTAACTAAGCGCTGGAGTCTGCTACTGGCTTTCAGTCTCAAGATGTTCATGTCAAGTCACTTGTTTCAATGGGCAAAATGATTATGCTTGAGTAATGTTTGCTTGAAATTCAATCACATCTAACTCGGTCTGTCTCTGACACCGAGAATCCAGTGTCACCCTTCGCCTTTTGCCCTCCACAAATGCTTTATCCTTCAGAGTCTCAAAACTCCTGTAGCCATGCACCAACGCTCCGTGAAAAGTCCAGACTAAACTGTCCTGGACAAGTCTCTCCGCGAGACCTCAATCCCGAGCCACAAACCCGCTTTTCTCCCTTGCATAATTCCAATCCAACAAACGCTTCAGCCCGAATATCAACAATTAAAAGAATAATAAGCGAGCCTCCCCTTTTGTACAAGACGGTGAACAAGGGTGCAAGGGGATAAAAGAAAATGATTGGTATCAAAGGCGCAAATATGGGAGAGGCTCAACCAATGGGATAATACCCCTGCATCAATGTCTTCAGACAGCCAGCCAGCTAAGAAAGCAAGACTTCAAACCCTCCCTCCAACGTGGCCTCTTTCTGAGACCGTTCCTTTTTGACTCCGTTTGAAATACCTGTCCTTTTCGAGTTTTTGATAATAAGAAATCGCTGTTTTCCCTCCCTAATTGGTTCTGTTGTGGTTTTTCGTGAAGAGAATGCGCGGTGTTGCTAAGTCGTCTCCAAGTTGCATTGTAGTTTCATGTTGCAGTGGACTTTGGTTCAACTGTCGTTGTTTTGTGAGCGCCTTCAGTACATGCGGTCACTGAAGCCCATCTCACGCGCGTGGTCCTCTTCGTACAACATGCCGTTGTTGTGAGAGTGTTGGATGTGGTGGTGACCTCCTTGCATGTCGTACATATCGTAGCCGCCAGCGTGAGACTCGCGGGGCATGTTGTTCATGACGTTGGGGTGGTTCCGGCTCATGCTGTAGGCAGCGAGGCTGCCTGGGTGAGACAACCCATGGGCCTGGTGATGGTTGGGAATTTGCTGGGCAGGGGGAATCTGAGGAAGAGTCTGAGGAAGAGAGTATTGAGGAGTAACCGTGCTCGGGTTGGCGGGAGGGGACTGGGAGGCCTTAATCTTGCGCTCAGCGACGGTGCGAGCCTTTCCGCGGCCCTTGATCCCCTTGTTGCTGTTCTTGTAGTGAGTAGCAAAGTACTCAAAGAGCTCGCGGTCGGCTTCAGGAACCTCCTCTCCAGAGCTGAGAACCTGAGCGAACCTCGTAGTGAGATTCTTCAGTGTGTTCTTGTGAAAGTTGTTCTGGTGGGTCTGTGACAGTCTTAGCATCTGTCTTGTTATACAAGAGTGGCAATGGCACTCACCTTCATGTTCCCAAGCTGCGAGAAGGTCTTGTTGCAGTCGTCCAGGCGACAGACGAAGGGCTTGAGACCTTGGTGAGTCTGCTCATGGGCACGAACGTTGCCTCGCTGAGCAAACTTGCGACCACATTTATCGCACGAGTATGGGCGCTCTCCAGTGTGGCGGCGCATATGGGTCTTGAGGTTGCCGAGTTGGGAGAAGGTGAGCTTGCATCCATGAAACTTGCAGATCTAGACTTGTTAGTATCATGTAGTGTTGGGGGGTATGTTCCGAACTCACGTAGGGCTTGTCACCGGTGTGTGTGCGGCGATGGATGTCGAGATGGGTCTTCTGAGTGAAGCTCTTGTTGCAGTTGGGGCCATTGCAAACGTATCGCTTCCGGCATGCCTTCATATCGGCTGGAACAGGAGTTCCTTGACAGTCCATGCTAGTCTCAGAGACGGGCGACATGCCAGGAGTAAGTGGCTGTTGGTGCTGGTGCTGGTGCTGGTGTTGTGCGGCCTCGAGTGCCTTCTCGTGCTTGCGCTGGATCGCCTTCATCAACTCATCCACCTCGGTTCCAAAGTTAACCTGGTCCTCGGGGTTGATGGTAGCATTGGAGGTGATAGTCTTTGCAGTGAGGGCCGGGTTTGTGCTCACAGACCTGGCAGTCGAGGCTTGAGAGTCGCTTCGGGCGGGAGAAGGTGCTTGCTCGGCGTATGTGTACTTCGTATCCCTGGTGTAGCAGTGAACTCGGCCGTTGTCGCTTTCGGGTCCCATTAGGCGCCGTTCTTGGTATTCCACCTTGAAGGGAGAAGAATGATGGGGAGGGGTAGGTGGGCCGTGATAGCCTCCAAACTGGTACGGGTGAGGGGCTTGATAGTGAGGTGCCGTAAGGGTGGTCATTGGGCTTGAGCTGTAGGAACCGGGCACCATGTAGGGTGACATGATGGGTCGTTGGAGAGGAGCAGCAGTGTTGGTTCGAGAGTCAAAGGGAAGCATAGACGAGGTCTCCATCATGGTGTAGTCTCCAGAGAGCTGCTGAGACCAGCGCCCCCAGTTAGGGGCGCCTGTAGACTGAGCTGCAAGGGCCAGTTTGCCGGATCAAGTCAGTCTTGCTACCGAGCAAGACTGACGGTTACAGGGTCGAATTGGTTCCCTAATGGAGACACAAGAAGAAGTTCTTGTGTTGTTGCAGGGAGAATTGTGGTTGCCGACAAGAGCCGGGCGTATCCAGTGTCAGGGTAAGACCAGATGGTGAGCAAGTTGAAGTTAGGTAAAGAATCGACAAGATGTTTGTAAGAGTGTAAAGAGGTGATGGCGTATTGAGTCTTTGGAAGTGGCTGAGGAAGTCTTGAGTGAAGTGGGATCAACTGGATGTTTAAGAACTCTGGAGGAGAGACACAAGTACATATATGCCATGGGATTGCAAAGGCAGGCTGATTTGCGACAAGGGTCAAAATCTCTCGAGCCAATCGAGCGGTAAAGCTCGGAGATCCTCTCCAAGGCGGGTCTGCAAGGTCTAGTACCTCTGCCACCAGGCTCCGGGATTGTAAGAGAAAAGGTGATCCAGGTCTCGTCATAATGCTGGCCTTGGTTGCAGACTACAAGCTCCAAAACCCCCCCCACTGAAGGGCGTGGACGAGGGGTGGCATAAGATGTCCACCTACCTTAGTCGGGACGGCAGAGCCAGGGTCAAGATGGAGTTTCTGCGTCGCTGCAAGTTGATCAGAGGGGGCAAGCATGTCACCAAGAGACTTGGCCTTTGGGGAGGAAAGACGACAAGCTGACCCATGTCTAGCTCCTCTGTCCAGACTGGACTGCGAGAAGCTGTCTCTCAGCCTTTCTGATAGCGAGTCTGGCGACCTTGGAGCCACAGTTGAGACATTGGGGAGGGAAATATCAGCAGGGGGGCTTCCCCCAGAAAGTGCTTCGGGAGTGCTGAAGTGCCCTCTCTGTTTCTCAATGCCTGGCTTTTGCTCACTTGTGGCGGCGTTGACCATCGCTGAGGATAGAGAGGGAGTCAAAGTGAGGGCAAAGGTGTATGTTTTGTGCCCGTAAAGAAACCCGGAGCCGGAGAGAACCCAATTGCTCCCATGACTGTAGTTTGCAGCACTCGCAGTGTATAACCCTCCTGTAATCCCATATATGGAGATGCTTTCTTCTCCATCTCAAAGATGTGAAGTCGAGTTTAGGGACGTGGGTGTGGCATTGGGACGCGGGATCTCGACAAGGGTATTTAGACGCTAAAAAGACGCCAGTGCTGGGGGGAGCTTGGAGCTTGGACAAGGGTGGAGGGGGCGTGCTTTCAGGGACAGTCATGGACGAAGTCCTTCAGCTTCAAGGGACATCCCTGGACCCGGTCTCCAATCTCAATTTTTTCTTCCTTTCCATCGAGGCCTCGCCCAGCCCGGATGATGCCGGTGATGGTGTTGGTGTTGGGCTTGCGCTTCAGGGCCCGGCTGTTGGTGCCGGTTGCTGGCATCGGCATTGCTGGGTGTCGTCAGTTGGCAGCTGGCAGCTGGCAGCTGGCACCGTTGCGAAGTTGTACGGAGCAGGTCCGTCTGTAAGTGCGCTCAGCCTAGACGTCTCGCCGTATCTCGGCGCTGATGTAAACTGCAGAGCATCACCGCCGTGTTCTCGAACCTTGGTTTCTCCGTCGCCTTCGATATGACGACGGCTTCCACTGTAGGAAGACCCTCAGGGCGGTGCGGGCCCTATCATTCCGTCGCCCGGCATCAGGCAGTAGAGCAAGCTTGGCCCGGTACCGTTTTGAACTCCCACAGCCGTTGTGTTAAGTTTGTTGTGCTGTGCTGTGCGGACTTGTTCCGGGTAGGGGCGAGTACGTGGCTAGAGCTGCTCGCTACGGCTATCCTTTGTGAAGCCGTCGAATCCCTTGCGTATACGCCGCACAACCGCCTCACTCGGTCTCTGTAGGGCGATGGATCGTCGTGGAGGTGACTCCATCCTCATCATGGGGCGTCGACCGTTGTGTGCTTCAACAGAGGACATGGCTCGCCTCAGACATGATGGCAAAGTCGCCACGGCCGCTGGAAGTGCCCCCGCTGAAACCCCTGACTCTTGTTAAACAGTCGACGAGCCACGCTACATGAGAACGCGCCAAGCTGGCTTCTCGGGAGAGACGCAAACACAACGGTCAGGCGTTGAACCAGCGTTGGCTCCGCAACACTAGAGCCTGGAGGCTAAAGTCACAGTTGAAATACAAGACAATACAAAACAGCAGAGTGAAGTATTCGAGATTGGCCCTTGGCTTGGCCCGTCTATATATCAAGACTTCGTAAACGTCGGGTTGGTTCATTACACGCAGGTGGGAGGTGCAGGGTAAACGGTGTTCCGCGGTATCCACTGTTTAATCCTTCCGTCCTAAACGGTTTCCAGGCGGCACCTGCCTTGCCTACTCATTGTCGAACAGGCATCGGATTACCATCCAAGGTAGCGTTATAGCAGGAGCAACCATTCAACGCTTGATCGAGTCTAGCTCCCTTATCTCGTCGCTCCTTCTCTCATCTGCCCGTTTCCAACCCGAGATTTTGAACGTCTACCCGTTTCCATCCTAGCCCAACAAGTTAGCCAGGCGTTCATAATCAAACAGAACCCCTGGCTCGCCCGAGACAGCCGCCGCCGCTAATTCTTCAGAAACAAACACTGCAAACATCGTCTGTTGGAAGCGCCAGGTAGGTAAGGTACCTAGACAATTAACGAGCAAACCGCCTCCTAATGCAACGTTGACCACCACCACGACTCTGGCCGTCTGAGGTGCGCGTGGCCATTCTTCTCTTTTCCGGTCAATATCCGGTGTCAGCTTCTGACCAACTCCAACCCGCACGCCGCGTTTTCGAAATTGTCTACAGCATCCCGCAACTCTCAAATGGGCTTCATCAACCAGCCTCCTCATCCAACAAACAGTTGTGTGAATGCGCCTCTCAGGTCTACCAGGGTAGGGGCGTGGCTTAGCCACAGGGCGTGTCTCCCCACTATCCTCTCTTTTCCGCTCTGTTGTTAGACGGCAAGCAGCTTTGGGCTGTGAGGGCCAGCGACCAGGGGCATCCGATTGCGTTTACGGCTCACGAGCTAGGATCATGCATCTCCGATTTATTCAATCACAGATTCAAGATACCTTTCTTGTGCACAGAGATGCGGGCCAATCCCCAAGCGTAGTCTTGCATCCCAAGAGGGCACGACAGTATGCACGCGATACTGCCCACCAGTTCCTAGCCTGCGGTACCCGACTCGCAGGACTGGGTTTCTCTCCGGGAGAGATAGCATCCTCACAAGACCGAAACGAGCCATCAGGCGCGTCTCGCAGGACATATCGACCCTCATCCTAGCCAGTCTCTAGGATGTTGCCGCACACGTCGGTCCTCGAAAATTGAAACGAGTCACTGGGGCCGAAACCCTTACCAACCTTGACGAGCAGACAGCTTTCGCTGTGCGAAGACAAGGAACTTGGCCGTTCACAGCTTGCTTGACAAAATGGTCGCGGCAGATGGTATCGAAAATGCCAACAGGGAGAGCGGGATGTCAAGACAGCAATGTGGGGGTTCGTTGAATCCAAGCGGGCTCTATCGGTGCCAGTACGCACTTTGTGGTCCCCGAGACACTATTCGAGAAATAGAAGGAGAAGGCTGCCGTTGGTCGAGTATTTCCTACTCCGCATCCCGCCGTCTGCCGCCTTGTGGTTCCAGCGCCTAAGAGCAAACGGGATTTCCACCTCCGCTACGAGAGCCCCGCCGCCTCGCCCCGTTCAATATTCCGTTCTGAGCACACAGGTTACGTTCCGGGCCTCAAGGCCGTCTACTGTCTCGCAGCGGCCCGCTCACTGTCTGGACTTGGAGTTGGTGGAAGCTCAGCAGTTACGAATTGGGGCCCCAAGCCTAACATATCCCCTCTACTACCGCTATGTACATACTACCTACTACAACAGCGAATGAACAGCCGCTGAATCCAAAACACTGCTTCTCGGCGGCGCTGCTGTTGTTGGTCTGTGTGGCACTCAGTTTAATAAGACTACCGGGCATTATCGGTCAACGGCCCTCCCTATTAGCTCGACGGAGCCTTTCTAACGGCGCCGACGTTGCTTCGCAGTAATGTTCACTACCAACTTGTCTCCTGGCCAAGCCTTGTTTCCTCTTCCATTTTGGAATCTATCACATTTCGAATCTTTGCCTTGCGTCAAGAGAGCAGACAAGAAAACATTAGCAAGAAGCCGAAAATATTCGGCCGCCCCAGTCAGTCTGGGATAGCCCTGGTCACGGCATCTCAGCTTTCCGGCATCATCACAGTATCACGGGACACTGTTTCGTTGATGGATGACGAAATTGCATATCGAATTCATAACGGTGTCCTCCAACGGAGACGGTGCTGTTTTCTCAACCGATGGCGAGTGAGAAAACATGGGATTCTAGCCTTACACCCTAGGCTCGGGGCTGAAGCCACTCACTCTGGGGGTGCGGAGAGAGGGGTGTCAAGGAGATCTATTTTCGGGATAATGCCACCCTCCTTTTCAAATTGTCCCCAGGCCGAAAAGTGATAGATCACCTCAACATCCCAAACCTGGACCCCGACGACGATTTCCACCTCCGAGAGAGCCATTGGCAGTCCTGGATCTCGCCGCGCCAAAATCTCGATTCTGCTGTCTACTCAAAAGGTGGTGGAGCTCTGGAGCCGTATGTCATAGAAGGAAATGAGAGGGAAGAGAGAGAGAGAGAGAGAGAGCGCATGGATGACTCTCATGAATGCCCAACGTTGGCGCTTCTGGCGGATTGCGGCTGGTGAGCCATGGACAGCCAATAACTCACTCTCCTCATGGGGCTCCTCCGATATGACATGGACAGGCAATCACCCTCTGTATCGCGACAATGACTTGGGCAGGCCGACCAGCTCAAGAGTCCCAAGACGCTCCCTTGATCTATCACAAATGGTGGGGTAGAGCAATACCGGGTCACATGTGCAGTGGCTCCTCGGCCCTGGCTCTGCGGTCTTGATGAGGGTCTCCCCGATCTGGATTGTAGCTTTCGACATAGACAATCGAGGACGAGATGGGGACAGATTCGGGATCGATCTGCGCTCCTGTCGAGTTGACGCTTGACAGCCAGGCGAAACCAACCTTGGCTTTCGGGGTTGCTTCCAATTCCGTTGTTAGATATGGGGGATTGAGAGCCCGCTTCCACTAATGATACAGGAATTGGTGGGCGACCCGGGGCCGTGGTAAGGGCGAAAGGCACACTGCAGCCGCTCACAGGTTCACGGACAATGGCAGGAAGCCTACTAACCAGCAGCAACTGTCGATACGCTCAAGCTTAGGCCAGGAAGTGTCACCATGAGATCAAAGCGGCGACGTCTCCTGAGTTCGCCAGTACAGTAACACCAGAGTTGACGACAACAAGGCGCTGGTCTAGGGCTTCTCATCCAGCGGTTCTGTTCCCGCTGCCAAATGCAAGTGCCTGTGCCAGGCAAGTACGGGCTGTTTCCCCTTTTTTAAAGCGTGGCTCAGGCTGGCCACTGAGAGTCTCGTTGCTCGGACCCGAGTCCTATGCCATTTTCCTTGGTGAAATAGGGATCATAGCGATGTAATGGACTTGGCCGGCCATTGGAGTCCAAAAGCAACAGGGGCTGATTTGGCTGTGAGGTTCATATTCCCGATTTTTGTCGGGGCCCTTGCCCTGCCGAGACCGTGATCGCAAGACTCTCCCAGCGTGGACAAAATGTGATGAAAGGCGTCTCAGCTGTGATTGCCTTATTTGGGGAAACGAGAGGAAGAGAGCCCTTGAAACCGACCGGGGATGTAGCAAGGGGTCACACATGGGTGTTTACAAGGGGGGATGTCGACAGGGGCGGTTATGAAAGAGCGGGGGGGTCAAGGCCGCGCTGTTAAACGCACTTCGTCTTCGACTGCCGGGCGCGAATCTCCAATGCGACTCTGCGCGCTCGGCGGGAAAGCTCAAGATAACTGGCCTATCAGATGGCGGCTACCAACCTAGGGCCGCGGTTTCGTGGAAGCCAACCTTGATCACATCTTGAAGCAGCTTCATGAGACAAGAGTGCATATTCGTCGACATTGTTGAAGAGTTTTGTGTCCTCGTGTGCGCCTCTTGTCCACCCATCATTCTCCCCAGGGGCCCTGGCAGGTCATCATTCGAAGAATACAACAGAGAGAACCAACAACAATGGAAGCACCATGTTGTGGTTGATACGCACTCTGGGAATGTTTGCTCTCTCAGGTGCCAGGGTTCATGCTCACTGAGACTCGTCATTGGAAGCGGGAACGCGGAGGAGCCCCTGGTCAGCCTGGCGTTGGCGTGCCTGGAGCCTGGACAGTGATGAATTCCCAGAAATCTGGGAGACTGGGCGATCCCCCGGCTGATTGGCCGTCCCACTTACAAGGTAACTAAGAACATGGTTCCAAACCCTTGGAAATGAAATGCCATGTCTTCACTCCAAGTCTGACGTTGAACCCCCAGGCGATTTGATAAGGTTTGATGCGATCGAGACCGCAGCACACACGACGGAAGAGCAATTGAGTCGTATTTATTTATTTAACATGGCCAACTACGAGACAAACACTGGATCCATGGCAAAAGAGGCTCTAGTAACTGGGTGGCAGACAGGGGTGCTTGTTCTGCAGGGGTCTCTGTGGAGTCTTGGTGGGGGAGAGTTCCGGGGACGATGGAACTGACAACGGGCACGGCGAGTGCCGCAGCCCGAGCCGACGGGAGTTTCTTTTTCCTGATCTCGTCAGCGCCGTCTTATGTCCGTTATCGTGACAGTGGGTGGTCAATTTTCCGAATCATTCGATCTCTACGCATCTCGAGCAGAAATTTTCTAGCTGGCGACCCTTTGGGTTCTAGACGGGTTCAATTCATGGCGCCATCCCGTCCCAGCCTGTCACAGCGGATGCGAGGCCTGTATGAAGCTCCTCAAACGGCATGCAAGGTACGGCTCTGCATCTCCTGCTCCTCCACCTGAGCTACAGTTTCGATACATGTTCCATGTTATTCTCTGGAACGATCGAGGCACACCCTGAACGAGCATTCAAGCAAAGGCGACGACGGTGCCAGTTGCGCATAACTTAGGCAAGAGGCACGCAGTCAACATAAACACCCTGGGGCGGTAGACGCCAAGTGTATTCGGATATGGCCATGATGCCATTTCGAGATTGACTTTACACGAAAAGCGGACTCGCAACTGAAACACTGGCGTATGGGTTTATCTGTACAATGTCGGCAATAACTGACAGTGCATTTGTCAATATCTGCCATGGCATGGATGCAGAGGTCTATCAACGTGATGGAGGCGAGTTGAGATATGACAGGCTTAGGGCAAGAGCTGAATATGAGACTGGCGATAACTCAGTCCTGACGATCCGGGACTGATGATGCAGTACTTAATCTCAACTCGTTCTGGCCATCGATGCCGGGCTAATATTGCCGACTCTTTGCATCGCCACTTACACCACCTTCTGCAGGTCCGATTCCACATTCAGAACGCGAATACGTGCGCAAGACTGCAGCACCATGGACAGGCAGTTCTGCATGAAATATTGTCCCAGAAGTCATCGGCTTACTTACACGGCTAGCATGTGCAACGAGGAAGAATTTTTCTAGTGTATCACGAGTTGAAGGATCAATAACAACCCCTCACGCCAATTCGCCAATCCCAACCAAGGCTTAGCTCATCATCAGATAGTGCTAAACAGCAAATCCCGTGCGGTGTGGCCAATAAGAGGTTAGAGTGAGGCTCAAGTCCCGACCATTCCTCGGGCTCGAGCGTCACGCCCCTCAAAGACCCTTGTCGCAAAAATCTAGGGTCACCCACACCCGTCATGTTGCATGGGCTTTGGAGAGGGTGTCACAAATTATGATGCACTTTGCTGCATATCTCTTGGGCTCTTTGCAACGGTATTATCTCACGCTCTGATCCCTGCCACCGAGCCTCACTGTTCAACACCGCATTCACACATTGAATATGCACGACTGGACCGATTGCATCGACGACATTCACGACTTCGCCATCGCATCTCTCATGCTCCTCTCACCACCCCACTTTGGAAAGGGTTCTTATTTTACTTTTCTTTTTGACGAGATTTCGCCTTCTCCGCCCTCTCGCTTCGCTTTTTTCTTCCCCCATCTCGTGGTATTGTTCTCATCTGATCTCCAGGGTTGAGGCCCGGCGTTCGGCGAGACCTGGGATTTGCTGCGTGGGCAACCGTTGTACCTGGCCCGACGCAGGCACAAAGCACATGCAGGGGAATAAAGGAAGAAGCAGGAACGCCTACTCGCCGGCTGGCCTCTGGCCTGTTGAAATCTACGAGTTATCCCCTCTTTCTGCAGACCCTGACTGGTCCCCATACTGCGCTCATCTGCCTTGTGCCTGACCCCAAAGCAGAAAAAGAGACAGGTCAGAAGCCCAGAACAATGAGAGAAGCACACCAGACATGGCAGAGCAGACAGGGCTCGATAAGGAAGCCAAGAGTCCACCAAACGCCGGAGACGCGTGGGCCAGACCGTGGCGATGGAGCACCTGTTACGGAGTAGAAGCAAGAGTCGGACCAGAAACACGGCGAAAGACGCCAGAGAACGAGAACAATAAGACTGAGTGTCAATTGAGGACCCTTCTCATCTCGCTTCTTTTTCCTTCTCTCTTTCTTCCATCTTCTCCTTCTATTCCTCCCCGTGACTGTCTCGACTTGTACTCTTTTATCTCACTTCTTGCCCGGGTGCTCTAGTCCGCGTCTCGGGACCGAAATTTAGTGCGGTGGTGGCGGAAAAACTGCCGACGGCCCAGGATCTACGACACTGACTGACACTGACACTGGCTGACACTGGTAGTGCCACTCGAGAAGCCAGGGCGATCTTATAGGAAGCCGCGGTGTGCGCCACTGGTTGCGCCGTCAAAGATGTTTGCTTCGACAGCAAACGTTGAAGAACCGGCCTGCCGATGCTCCGTGCTTCTGCCCCAAGTTCGATTGTCCCCAACCCCGTCTTATATCGACCGTCAGTGCGGCGACGGAGTCTGTGACGTTGTGTCACATCGGTCCTGGCTGACCCGGGGTTGGTGGAAAGGACGGACGGAGCGGTTGGGTTTTCTTGGGCCGCGGAACTGGAGCCCCATCAGAAGAGAGAGAGAAACCGCTCCGGGGCTTCGGCACTGGGAGAGAGAAACTTCGGAAGGCTGGCGGAAGCTCTGACAGAAGCAAGCATTGGTGGGTAACAGGTGTAACAATTGGCGCGTCACCGTTGTGTGTCAGGGCTTGAATACGGTCCACCGACGACTCTCCCCTCCCTCGAGAAGGGGGCCTGTCAAGGGGGTTTTTGTCCCAATGGCTGCTATGGAAGTTATAATGTCGTGGCTCACTTGGTCTTACCGCGCACATGGGCCCGTTTGATGGCTCTTGTGGCTGTCGTGGGCGACAACTGGAACGCAGGGTGCGTCAGCTGCCCTCAGCGTCGTGCTAGAGCAGCGGATCTTCCAGTTGTTCCCATCTCTGACAGCGGGACGGCGGGACGGCGTCGGATTTAGATTCCACCGTCGCCAGAGCAGCCGAATCAACTCCACTTACAGCGGGTGTTTGCTTAACAGGGTGCCCTGAGATTCACAGTGTCGAGGCCGCTATCGGGTCAATGCTTTCCACCACTGCGTCGGGTCCGACTCCCCAGGCCATGCCTCCAGTTTACAGCAGTACCTACCTACGTAGCAGCGCGTCGTTATGACGATCCTGAGCATAACCCGGCAGTCTAGGCGTTGCGAACATGTAGCGGCGAGTTACCCGACCCAAGGGGCTGCTGTGCCAAGCGTGCGTCCAGGGATAACAGCCTTGAAGTCTAGCGCGAGTGAGAGCGCTGCACAAGAGAGACGAGGGCTGAGGGCTCGGAACCGACAAGAAATCCCGACGGTTTCTCATGACATCAATTAGTGCATACGAGATGCCGCCGTCGTCAACCTTGACCGGGCAGATGGTCATGATTTCCACGGGATGCGGCACGCCGTGCAAGGTTTAATTTAGGGTGAGTTTGAGGGGAGATACTCCGTACTCGTTGAAGTTTCGGCCAGGACCTGGTGCCGGGTGCAAAGACTACGGATTACTTCAATAGATAGGTAGGTAGGTAGGACGAAAACGGTCGGGTCCATGCAGAAGCCACGGACAGGGGCAGGGAAATGGGTGGACGATCACGGATTGAGCCTAGAGGGAAACTCGATTGCCTCTGTTAAACGGGTGTACTTTGCAACCCTGATAGGTTTAATTGACGATTGACAGGTTGAAGCAGCTCTCTACTACGTAATAGGCTCTTGATTGCTATTCAGCCACTGCAGGACGATCATTCATGGGGCTTGCGTCGTCATCACCACCTTTCTTCCCTCACCATCCTCGCCCTACTGCCACAGGAAACCTGTAACATCCCCTGCCAGGGCCTACCTATCGCAGCCGAGCGGGTTTGCGATATGTCATCCTTGTGTCCATCTGAGATCTTCGCGCAGAAATACCCAAGATGGGCACCGCGCTCAATGTAACCCTGCGGTGGGTGCGGCAATTGCAACGCTCCCACTCCCTCCCTCTCTCGTTGGCAGGGCCGTGGGCGATGGTGGTGCTTGAATGGCCATCGCAGAGGGGGTTGCTAGGTTAGGTTACAGTATTTCCCGTGGGGTTGCAGTGGTACCTTGCAGGATACTACTACAGCTCGAGCTGGCCTTTACTACGTAGCTGTTAAACCCCCACTTGTTGGGTATGTAGAGCTAGCTGTTGCACAACTCAAAGCAGGGGAGGCTAAGCTGATTACTTGTCTGTGTCGCGAGACCGCGGGATCGGATAGATCCTGCAAGGGAGTTGGGGGTGTTTGACCTTGACTACTAGGTAGGCAGTGTGCCTATTGGCCGACGTAGTCAATTGGGTTCAGTCCGTCCTCGCTGGACTTGTATCAGCGGCGGTAGTGCTCACCAAGTGTCAGTCAAGATGACGCCCTCCCAGCTCACCCATGATACAGGCCTTCTACCCTGCGAGAAAACCAACGGGTTTACCTGATCCGTTCCCCACGACCCCTTTCTTGTCTGGAGAGATCATGTCTTGGTTGCCTCTGCCCAGAGACAACATGTCGCAATTCCTGACTGTGGCTAATTACAGCCTCAGTCGATATGTCATATTTACTCGCCCTGACACGCACGACAGGGCCAACGATGTCATGCTGTTTCTCCCCCAAGGGTTCTTCTTGTCCCCTAGTGATAACCCACCTCGCCCCATTTGCCTCATCCTGCCTCCATCCTCCCCCTCCCTTAGGTCTATCTTTCCGAGGCGCTTCTTTTCCGAGATGAACATCCCCCGTGTTAATCGGAACTTTGACAAGCACTGGCCAACAGCCCACCAC
>JABEYC010000252.1:0-32612 GCA_013266195.1 Fusarium zealandicum
TACCTAATTTTAGTCTTTTCTACTGTATTATAGGAAAGACTCGGATCTGATGCATCATGAGAGGCTATTCTAGCCCTCAACGGGTATAGAAACTGCTACATGACCCCAAGAGACTTCCTTTCTTCCTCCTGGTCACAAATACACCATGAATCCATCTATGCCAACCAGAACCGTCATCGGCAACGCCGATATCAACAAGAATAACCTCGCCGAGGCTTCCCTTTAGATAATAGCGAAGATAACGATAGCCGTGGATAAGAAGGGAAAAGCTTGGCTATGGGGAGAAAGGTCAAGGTGACTGGTTGAGTAAGTTAACCTATCCGGTTGAAGGTTTTAGGGGCGTACGTAGTTAAATGCAGTTATAGATCTAATTCAGATTTCTCTAACTCACAACAATGTTGAGCACAATGATCTAGTAAGTAAACGATGGGCCAGTGGGGTGAACACCAAGTCTTGCAGTCTTCAGTGCTTACTTTTGGGCATGAGACCATTTTTGATGAATCAGTGAAATGGCGCCGAGTTAGGGATTCTTGATTTGGTCTCCAGGGTTTATCATGGTGACTTGGCACTATAGATACATACTGCAAACGGGCGTTAGGTATAGTTAAGTTATGTTCCCGGTAGTTGCCGTTAATTTTATGCGAAGCGTCTTGTTCTGAATAGTACCTATGTCTTGGTTAAATTGGCCCGTGAAAGACGACCACGCTTCCATCGGGTGCTTGTGCAGTTTGCTTGGCAGTCATCTCAGGCTGTTTGTTGAAGACAAGGTTCACCAACGCGGCCGCAGCCATTCTTTGTTTCTCTTCCTTGCTTGTTACATCTTGGGATTGTTGCCTGTTACTTGGTCATGATCAGCTAAGATGCGGCCCCTTCGTGTCCACAACGAGGACACCGCGGCTAGAGTCTATTATGGTTGAGTGAGCACTGCATGAAACTCGCTGGACACTCGCGACACTAACACAGATCTCAGATTAGCAACCTGGTCGTGTTTGCAGAGAGCCCAATCGATATCGGAACATTGGTGGTAATTTCCCCTGGATCTGACTGTCGTACAGCAGATATGCCCTGATTAGACCCGTATCCAGAATAGCCCCCCCTACCTTAAAGGTACGGGTCTGGTGGTCTAAGCGACGCTGGGCAATTGTTTACACACCGTTTGTGCCCTCTTTGTGCCTTCTACACACGTCTTTGGTGTCGAGGCTCAAGACTCCAGGGATTTGTTACTTTTCGACCCCATTCGTGCTATCCAACATCTTTGCAAAGATGCTTCATTACGTCAAAGTGACAGAGCTTCTCGTTGATAGAATGACATGGGACCTTGCAATCTCGCCGAGCTGAAACGACAGGGTAAGGCCGTACCTAGCACGGCTAGTTTCCTCGCAGGCTCGTACTAGAAAGTTGCTTTTTCTCTCCGACATGCATAAGCTAGCTTGCACAAGTGGCGGTCTGTTGGTGGCAAGAGACAACAAGACCAACAAATGGAGGGATTACTTCAGCCACAACCCCGTTGGTTCTGCCTGTTTGTGCGAATAAAGTCGGCCCATTAGTGGTTCTTGTCCCTGCGCGTGATACACGGCAAACACCAAGACTCTGCTAGAGGCCGACCAGGATTATTCCGCGTCACTTGGCTCCTATTGGACGAGACGCAAATCAGGCTGGGCAGATAAAAATACAGACGCGAGGAGCGGTCCTGCCTACCTATTTATTCCGACCTCCACTCTCAACGTGTCTCCTGCGCCTCTTCAATCGCCGCTATAACCTCAACACGACACCTAATTTCGAGACTCGCGCCACCGCCAAAGACATGCCCACGAGAAAACTGCTATCCTCGCTATGGATCCCGTCTCTTTCGCGTCGGAGAAAGTGGCAGCTGTGATAACATGCTTCAAACGATGGACGGTGAACGCGCAAAAGATCAGAACCCCATACCAAGTATTCGAGGCCGAATATCAAACCGTGCGGGACCTGTTTGATCGAGAACTCAGGCTGATCACCGGAACCGAAGAAGCGACCGATAATGTTCCCTATGAGAGGCGCGCTGATAGGCTCGCCATGTATGGAGGTCGACTGAAGGAGGTCCAGCAGCAGTACGAGACGACGGTCAAGGATAAAGAGAAGGTCTACCAGCAGAAACATGAGGACCTGATCAAGATCCTCTTCTTTGAGTTGTCGGACTCTGTTGGACACTCACTCGCAGACGCCTTGATAAAGAACCGTCTTCCGGATGTCGATGAGCGGTTGGTTCAGGATCACGAGATGACTCAACATGATGGGATGGCTCGGGATGATGAGCAGATAGCCGAAGACGGTGAGCAGATGATTCAAGATGATCATCATACGGTTGAGGATAATGAGCAGGCGGTCGAAGATGACGAGCAGGTGGTTGAAGATGATGAGCAGGCGATCGAGGTTGATGAGCCGACTGCTGAGGAGCCAAACGTTGATGAGCCTGAGTCTGCGCCAAACCCGGCACCTCATCAAGATACCGACCAAGCCATAAACTTGCGTCCTTCAACAAGGCGAGGCACCGTCACCTGCTCAAGTAATGATCACACTACGGAAAACGACGCAACAATGCTAGGAGAAAACTCCAACGACGAGAAACCTCATCAAGACCCTTCAACAACCAGGCCGACCACAAGATTGAGCAGTAAGCAGCCCGATCTTGACGCCGAAGCAGCAGAGCAGGATCACAGGAGGAAGAGACAGGCAAGTCGATCTCCAGACGCAGAAGCACAGCCCACAAAACGGCCACGACGAGAAACCGTGACAGAGCCATCCGCAGACAACGGCTCGATCGAGTTTGACGAAGTGTTCCAAAACGGAAACGCCAGTACCAAATACATCGTTTCTCGGTACCCCCCACGAGATGGGAAATGGTATATCTTTGAGTGCAAGGAGCATCACAAGCACTTTGTGAAAAACCCTATCTTTGGCGCTGCGAAGCACTTGGC
Source organism: Fusarium zealandicum (assembly GCA_013266195.1). Classification (NCBI taxonomy): domain Eukaryota; kingdom Fungi; phylum Ascomycota; class Sordariomycetes; order Hypocreales; family Nectriaceae; genus Fusarium; species Fusarium zealandicum. Next base: position 2,955 of record JABEYC010000252.1, read on the forward strand.
CAGCACAGAACACGGCGGTCTAGCCAAATGGCACCATCTAGCAGTCAAGATGCTTGGGATTCATGTACTCAATTGCACCTCACAACTGGCGGAGAAGAACAACATCGTGGCACGAAAGGCCTTTGACCAGGGACTCGGCATACCACCTGGGAGCAACCCCAAGAACCGCAGGTCAAGGGCCGCTCCCAGTGAGCCAAAGCCAGCCCAGGCAAAGAACAGCCGTGCTCAGATGCCCGATGGCCCGTCAACGAAAGGAAACCAAGCGCTGGTCGATGCCCGGGACCCGAAGCCTGGTGAGATCTATGCTGCCTTTTGGTCAGATTCCAGGGACTACTACCCGATTCTTATCCTGCCCTGGGGGGGTTTCAGGGCGTTCAAATGGGAGAATTCTCTTCGGGAGACGGGCCTGTTGGACAGCATTCCCTCTTGCTATCTTTACGACAAGGGCAAGGACGACAGGCCTAGGGGCTGGGCTCCTGGATACGAGGATGGCGGGCCTCGCTTCTCCAGGCGAAAGTATCCTGTTATCTTTTTCGAGGGATTGAATTTTCCGGACGGTTGCGCCGTTGGCTGGGTCTATCTTAAAAGCATCAAGATCTATAACCCCCAGCACGCGGAAATTCTCCATCGCGATACTGTTCAGGAGTTTCTCGACAAGTATGGTGCTTACGAGGACAGGGGCGGCAAGGCGAGGAGCGAAGAGGCGGAAAGCAACGAGGTCAGCACAAACGAGTTCAACAGAAAAGAGGCCAGCACCAACGAGGTCAGCAACGACGAGGTCGGGAATAACGAGGAGAGGTGCGAGGAGGCGCGGAGCAACGAGGCCAACATCACCGCGGTCAAGACCGACGAGCCAAGTGAGTATTAGATAAGAAATAAACACCTTCTTCCATTTAACGTTGTGTTTCCAGGTGAGCTAGGATCTATAATATGCATGGTCGGAGCACGCTCTTCCCCGAAACAACCAGAAATTCCACAACAGCCTCACTCGTCGCCAGACGTCAAACAACCCAGCGTCTCTCAAGATTCTCCCGGAAACGACGAAAGCGCCGAAGACATGATCATTTGCATCTCGGATAGTGAAGACAGCGACGACTTGATGTTTGGAATGGAAGAGACCTTCGCCGACTACCTTCGCAGATCGCCCATTGTCCCTGATAAACAGGTCGACGAACCAGCCGCGGGGCAGCAGAGCTCAACAACAGACGAGCGTATTGATGGGGGCGAAGAGCAAGAGCCCGATGGCCACTTTGATGATCTTGTCAATGACCTTCAGGAGGAGGGTCTCATCACCAACTTGAACGTGGAACCAGAGAGCAATCTCGTTGATGGAGAAGAAGCTGGGAAGAAAGGGCCCTCTCAACTCACTTCACCCTTGAACGACTTGGAGCAAGGAGGTCGGCAGCGGGCAAGCTCACACGTGCCGCAGCCAGACATCCAATGCTCTACCGCAGAGGAGACGACTCCCGAGAGCCCTTCAAACATGAATGGAGAGTCGACAGTTGAACGGAGAGGTGTGACTTTCGATGTTATTACGGATAGAGAATCACCAGAGTTACAAAATACCACCACCGGGCCCCAGGATGATCCCAATGCTCGGGAAGGAGGCGAATCAACTCCAAGCGACCATGATCGGGGGCTGTCGACTCGGAATGAAAAGCCCGTCACCCAGGATCGTCAACTAAGCCCTCAGTATCAGGAGCCCTCCACTCAGAATCTTCAGCCAAGCACTCAGAGGCAGAGCAAAGAACCCTCCAGTACAAAACAGCCGATCCAAGCTACTCCAAAGCCAGTCCATCCCGAAGCCCAAGACTCGCCCATTTCTCCCACCCCTGTCTTCCAAAATAACAACCTCGCAGAGATTGCAGCCCAAGCCATCATGTCTGCTTCTCCTAGACTCACTCAGAACGAACTACCACGCTATCAAGCTCCCAAGCCAGCCGGAAGAGTCATCGAAAACACTAATTACGCTGCGCAAAGCCCCCCCGTGGGGTCGCCATGGCGGCACAACGGCTCCTATTCTCTGGATTCCATCTCACAGCCAAAGGACTTTCACATGGTAAGAAAAGGCAGCGAATACTTTGATGCCATTCTGCGCCCCCAGTCAGAAGCCGCCCCGGCGTGTGTGAATACGCCCAAACAACCCCTGACGAGCCAGTTCGCTCCGCCGCCCAGGACTCAAGTCCCGCGACTTTTGCCTTCGAATTCTCCTCGGCTTGGTACTGGGTACGAATCACCGCACAAAACATCACGGCCTCAGCCTACAGAAGGGGTCGCGCGGAGAGTTACCACAGCACCAGAGCGCCAACGCGCGTTGCTGTTGAGCGATATGCAAGCTCGCTTTCCTCCAGGCAGTCCTGCTTTACCAAGCGCACCCAGTCCTGTTCCGTCAAACGCACCCAGTCCTTATCTTCCAAGCGCACCCAGCCCATTGGGTAGCAACTACCACATCAGCCAAACCATGCTTATTTGCCACTTATGCGGACGTGGGTTTAAGAACATGGGCGCAAAACACAATCACTTCATGGTGCAGCATGGTGGTCGCGGCCCCGGCAAATCCTACATCCACTGAGCTGCGGATGATGAGGAGAGGAAGGGAACAAGTGATACGAAATATTTGTAATTTTTAGATGACAGTGGTCTGGGGAGTTTGTTTCTTGCGTCATCTTTGGGGTTTGGATTGGTAGATGTTGGGTCATGGCGTGTGATATGGGAAGAGATGGAAAAGGAAATGGCACTTTTGGGCTTTGTTTGAGACTGGCATTGATACTCTAGATGGGATTTCATAGTCAATCGAGTCTCACAGTACACGGTAACCCTCTTGGTTGTTGGAGGTATTGGCTCTGTAATACTAGATCCTGGGACCAATATCATCACGTGTTCGACCGCCAAGACCGCCACCCTCCACAAAGTCTGACACAAAGTCCTCAACGACTTACAAAGCGGCTTACCCTTGTTCTACCGGGACTTTTACATAAGTAGCCGTGAATTATCCAAGGTCAGCACAGTGATGACCTCGACGCTCCCCAGTCGCGTCTGGAGTTGAGTCACACGGCAAGCTAACCCTGGTCCGGAACCGTTGAACGCAACCCTTCAATCACCACCAAGCACCTGATTTCTAAGCTTGACTCCGAGTGAGATCGGATATAAAGCCTTGGGAGATACATGCATCCCCAGGAATGACTCAAGGCATGACTCATGGCTATTTTGACCAGCCCAAAAAGTATCCGATCTAGTTAGACTGCTCGAGGTTGCGGTACAACTGAATATCGTGGGCTTGATCCTTTTATCTCTTGGCAAGGTGAGCCACACCAGGTCGGACGGGTTTATTACCAAAGAAAAGCGAATCCATATCCCATGGGCGACCAAGTTTTACTTGAATATCTCAAACGCGGCAGGACTGTTGGGCCGAGAGTGGGTAGAATTCCATCATGGTTATCAATCAAGAGGTATATTGCAAAGCTGTGGTACAAGTATATAAGTGCATCTCAAGAATCGACGATACTGTCTCGTCTTTCAATTGTGTTCCAAGCAACTAAACAGCCTTTCTTCAAGCTGCAATTCCAACCAGACATCTCATCCATCGTCATCGACACCCTTTCATCAGACCTAAGAAAACCCGCACATCAGATCACCATGTTGGCCTCCGACTCAAAGATATGGCAGCCTCTCAAGCTGGGAAATGTGACTATTTCCCATCGACTCGCTCTCGCGCCCTTGACCCGTTTCCGCAACGACGACAACCACGCCCCCCTGGACCTCATGACCCAATACTACTCGGACCGCGCTTCTGTTCCCGGCACTCTCATCATCAGTGAAGCTACCGGGGTCTCGAAAGCAGCAGAGGCAGCACCCAACCTTCCTGCAATCGCTTCCGCAGAACAGGTTGAGGGGTGGCAGCGTATCTACGAGTCGGTCCACGCCAAGGGAAGCTTCATCTTCCAACAGCTTTGGGATCTTGGCCGAGCCGGAGCTCCCGAGTATCTCAAGAGTCGCGGGTGCAAGTACTCGTCCAGCAGCAGCCTGCAGATGGAGGGCCAAACTGTCCCGCCCGAGGAGTTGACCGAGGAGGAGATCTGGCAGAAGATTGGCGAGTTTCGTAGCGCTGCCAGGAATGTCGTCGATGCCGGTGGTGATGGCGTTGAGATTCATGGCGCTCACGGTTATCTCATTGATCAGTTTATCAGCGAAAGCGTCAACAGCAGAACTGATAGATGGGGAGGCTCAGTCGAGAATCGCGCGCGCTTCCTGCTCGAAATCATGAAGGCTGTCGTGGACGAGATCGGTGCCGAGAGAACTGCTCTGCGTCTCAGTCCCTTTGCAACCTACCAGAGCGCATACTCGTCTGATCCTTGGGAGCAGTTCGGCTACATCATCCGAGAGTTCAAAAAGGCTGGTTACAAGCTTGCGTACTTGTCTCTCGTTGAGCCCCGAGGCAACCCTGCTATTCTAGACGCTACGCCCAGCAAAGCCTCGGACCAAGTACAGCCCTTTGGGCAGAGAGAGCAGAGTCTCGACTTTATCCTTGACGAATGGGACAACCAATCTCCTGTTATCGTCGGCGGTGGCTACACGTCCGATAATGTCTCGGAGGCAGTCGATAATCGATATAAAAAGTGGGATACTATTGTCGCGTTTGGCCGACATTTTCTCGCAAATCCAGACCTGGTGTTTCGAATCAAGAACGGTATCCCTTTCACGGCGTACGACAGACAAACTTTCTACGCCAACAAGAGCAACACTGGGTATAACGACTACCCTTTTAGCGAGGAGTATGTTGCCTTGTCAAGTCTAGGATCTGTTAAAGCATAGGGGTGTTGTGTTTTAAACTAGCATGTGTCATGTAGGCCGTGGTAGTTGTTTGAGTTGATATAGCATCGGCATAGTCTTGGGTTTCGTGTCTAAAGAGGCTGGTAACGTGATGGATATATAGATAATTGCACGTCTATCGAGGCTTGGAATGCATGTTGTTTGATTCATATAGAAACTTATATCTCAATCCCACTGCTTAGTATCTCGCATAAGCCTTTAGCATCACGGATAATCTCTCGTAAGAACTACATCCTCGTGATTAAGCAGCCCGTGTTCGTCACTTGTTAAGCCTAGGAGCTCTATCCGGATCCCTCCAGAACATACACGCCTCCTTCCGAATGACATCCTGCTCCACCTTTGTCTTGTCTGGCTGCACAACCAACTGCAGTGGCTTGTTCTTCTTACCATCATACAAAGGCCAGGCCGGGCTACCAGGATATCTATGCCGGTTTGGATCTCCGGTAGCCACAAAGCTCGAGAGATAGGCATGGTAGATGTGGCTGATCTCTGGATACTGTGTGGTAGGGTCGTTCCACGAGTATGCCGTGTCAGCTGTATGCGGGATGCCCTGCCAAGCGGGGAAGTTGTTGTTCGTGTTGAAGCGGAGTTTCCAGGTAGGTACTCCGGCGGTAGACGTTCGATACGCCGTCTCTTGGCCGGGGCAGATGTATGCGTAATCACTCCAGGCCGCTGCTAGGCGATCGTATTGCGTGCTGTTTGGAGAATTGGCAAACGGCGATGTCGGATTAGTCGCCGGATCAGGGTACAGCGAGCTCATCTCCTCCAAATCTTCAGCTGTCAAGGCTGGCGAGATGTTGTGAAGATAGTCCAGAAACTCTTCATTTGTTTCCAGATCTCCACGCATGTAGAATTTCCCTTCGTTGGTGGTGGTTGATGTGATGGTTGGCACATGGAAGAAGGTGCCATCATAGCCGGACTGAGAGCCAGGTTTCTCGAACAACGGACCTCCATGAACAGGCTGGAAAGGCCAGGTCAGTGGTCGATCATAGTCGTTGTAGAGCTTGGTGCTGATGTTTCTGATATCGTTGATGTCTGCTTTCTTGAGACACTTTAGGGCCGCCCTGTTCGTCTTGGCCTCGTCACATCCAAGGTAGGCCACGTACTCATCGTACTGGCGCTTGTAAAGGGGATAGGTTGCATTGGGAAAGGCCCTGGACGTGACGGATCCCGACTGATGGATTGCGCGAGCGAACAGAGGCCGAGAGTCTTTGCCGTAGTTGTGGAAGTAATGGATTCCCACAGAGTGCGCGCCCGCAGAGCGGCCTCCTATAGTCACGGCCTTTCGATCGCCGCCAAAAGATCCAATGTACTTTTGGACAAACTCGAGGAGGTGGTTCTGATCTCGAATGCCCAGGTTCAACAAGCCCTCGTCTTCGAATAGGGCAGAGGGCAGGAATCCCAGCGAGTTGATGCGATAGTGAAAGGTGACGACGACGATCGGGACCTTTGAAGAGGCGACAAATGCGGCGCCGTCGAAACTTGCCCAGCTTCCTGAGTAGAAAGCACCTCCATGGATCCATACGAGCACGGGTAGTTTCTCGCTCAGCGGCACGCCTTGTGTTCGATAGACGTTAAAGTTGAGACACGCTTCGTCCTGGTCCTCGATGGGAGTCTTTGCTGCTTCTGCTTGGATACAGACTTTTCCATAGTGATCGGCACGCTTGATGCCAGCAAACCGCCGGGGCCAGTCTACGACCTGGAAGCGGCCATTGCCGGTGGGCTGAGTTGCATAGTCGATACCGAGCCAGGCATCAACCTCTGCTGGGAGTTCCTGTCTCGTGTAGGTGCTATTCACAACAGTACCTGAGAAGCGACCATAGCCAGCAAGCTTGACGGGGTTGTAGTGTTTGCCAGCAGCAGGGACCAGCCACAGGGCAAGCAGGGCGCCGATGTGCGCTGTGATCTTCATGGTAAATGTCTCGGCTGTCCCGAGGAAGAGGTCGTGAAGGAGCGCCGATTTGGCTATTTATCTGCAAGATCCCATCCCAGTAATCACGCAAGGTGTTGATCAGCCCCAGCTTTGAACCTTAAGCTATTAATCAAGGTCAACCCCGCAAGATAGTCGGCTATACGACCATGCTCCGACTCCTCCCACTCTCGTCTATTCTTCGGTTCAGATCCCAACTTGGTCTAACGGCGAGGATCGGCAGGGTATTTGCACCTGCCAGCGGGGAATAGCCTCACCGGAAAGTCCTTTGAGGTCCTATCTCTCGGGTATCGGGCCCAGATCTGAATCCCGAGGATAAGCCCGCCCGGCCTCACCGATCTTCGGACTTGAAAAAATAACCTTCCTTTTCGGCCCCAAGAAGCGCAGATCAGCACACGACCGGCAGTTGAAGTCCCACCGGTTCCGGGGAATCGAACTGCTGCTGGAGGCTTAGCCTACTACTACCTAGAGTCCTGTACAACTTCATTGCGCATTCATTCAATGATGAGATGCATATAGACCCATGAAAATCTCATTTCCAGTTACAGACCGAGTGCAGCATACATTACAATTGAAACTTCTAACCACGAAACGACACAAAATCGCATGGATTTATTCCCCCTGGTATGGAGGATAATCGGTATAACCAACAGCAGAATCCGCGAACGGGCCGTAGAAGCGAGACCGATCATAAGGCGCAAGCGGCCAACCGTTCCTCAATCTCTCCACCAAGTCCGGGTTGCTAATGAAATAGCGACCATACAGCAGCGCATCATACTTGCCACTCTCCACCACGCCCCAGCAGTTTTCGTCATCGAAGCCGCCGGCGGAGAAGAAAGGCGTATCGCCAAAGATGGAGCGGAATAGCGATAGATCAACAGTAGGCAACCCCCAGGAATCCAGAAACTTCTTCTTCTCGGCCTCGGAGAAGATCTGTTCGTAGCGGGGCTCGATGAAGCTCACGTAGGATAGCTGAGGCAGGCGGCTCTTCAGCTCGCGGCATAGATGGCCCCAGGTCTCAACTCGCTTCTCGCCACGGGCCTGGTTGAACAGGCCGAAAGGGGTCAGGCGAATAGCCAAGTTGTCCTGACCAACTGTCTTGGCCAACTCGTCCATCAACTCCAGCACGAACGTGCAGCGCTTCTCGGCGGTACCACCGTAAGCGTCGTTTCGCTTGTTGACGTTGGAGCTCAGGAACTGCTCAGGGAGATATCCGTTTCCACCGTGAAGCTCGACACCATCGAAGCCGACGTCCATCGCCGCTCTGGCAGCATTGCAGTAGTCGCCAATGGTCCTTTTGATGTGCTCAACCGTGAGCTCGATGGGTGGGTTGTCTGCAAGCTTGACCGGGGTTGTGCTGTGGGGCGGAGGATAAGCAAATGTCTCGTTGGGATCATCCCATGGGACAGCAGATGGCGCGACGATGGGTGCGCCCGTTAGCTGGGGGATATTGGCTCGGCCCGAGTGCCAGAGCTGGGCATAGATGAAGCCTCCTTTGGCGTGGACAGCGTCGACCACCTTTCGCCAGCCCTCGGCCTGCTCGGGGATGAATATCCCAGGAACACCGGGCATGCAATTTCCCTGTTATTGTCAGTAGTAAACTAGACACTCATAGTGCAGTGCGTACCTCTAGAGAAGGCGGAAGCCCTTCGGAGATGATGAGTCCCCCCTCTGTCGTTCGCTGGGCGTAGTACTCAGCCATCAAGTCGTTGGGAAGCCATATACGATTTGGATCTTCGGGCGTCGAATCTGAGTTCAACCCAGTACCCCGGTTTCTAGTCAAGGGCGCAAGGACAACCCGGTGACTCAGTTGGATCTTGCCGCTGGCGATTGCCAAGGGTTGAAAGAGCTGGGAATCCGATCCCACGTTAAGAGCATCGCCCATGTTGAAGGATGTTATTGGTGGATAGAAAGGTACAGTAGGTGGATAGTTCTGACGACGCAGATGCAAACCTTGATTGCCGCGACTCTATTGTTTCTTGCAAGGTCTCTCCCGGGATTGAAACGGTCTAGAGGTCGGATAGGTTAGTTAGTTAGATGTTCATCGTGATGGGTTCGGTAGTTGGAGCCGCCTCACATTTCAACACCCTGGTGCTTGAAATCGCGCGAATTCCACCATGTCTCCAATGCTAGCTTTAAGTAGTTATCTCTCTGCTGAAATCACATTTGCCGCAGCTGTTTTGTTTCCACTCGTCTCCACCAGCTCGGACATGAGCGCCGATCCCTCTCTAGACCAGAAATCAAATCCGACTCTAACGCTTTCGACAGGAACTAGACCAAAGTCGAATGCAACGTCGACGATGGCTCCCCTGGTGATCCCTCATCTCTTCAACCACCTCTCCGGGAGAGGGTGAGAAGTCTGCGGGCGGCACAGCCTGAACATGAGGTCACCTGCATCTTAGCTTCCAGAGCCTAACAAAAGCGTGCCAATACGATGCTTTCTCGGCACAACCCGAATACTCTGGATATTTCGGCAAATGGACTAGTCGTGACGGCTAATCCAGCTTCCTCACGGCTAAAAACATCATGTGTCTGCCGATCTGCAGACTGAGCTCACAGTTGTGCCGAGAAGGTGAGTCTATGATTCTAGACAAAGTTCCAACGTTACACGTAATTAAGCTTCCGTTGAAGGAAGGTCGAAAGGTTACACGATGAGCTGGGGGAAGGTCGAAAGGTTACACAATGAGCTGCGCGAAGTTGATAAGAAAGTGTTCCTCTCCCGAGTCCTTCGACTGAAGACTCGGTCTTGCCTTGGTCAACCCCACAAGTGATACATCTCTCCCAGCATCTATCGTATGCTTCCAAGGTCTACAAGGGCCTGATATATTCCAACATGAGCTTTCCTGGCGCAGCACCGCCCCCCACAGGCGTGGAGCCGAATCTCGATCATCCCCGGGATGTCCTCAAGACGTGCAACTATGTCACTCAAGGATTTACTATCTTGTCTGTGACGGTCTTTATTGCAACTCGGTTCTACGCAAAGTCGAAAGTAATGGGAGGTAGTTTTACACGGGATGACTGTAAGCAATATCAAAGCGTGTCTTGGTGTGTTTCCATTGGTGCTCACAGCATACAGATGCCACTTATATCTCCTACGTATGATGTTGCATCCTTCGTGTGTCTTTCATCGATACTTACCAACCCCTAGATATTCATGCTTGGGTATTGCATCACGGCTGTTATCGGTGCGTCTGTCCTCTTCTATCCTTTGATGCCTTGCTTACATCTACCTTAAGCTGGGACATACGGTGGTGGCCTCAACCAGTGGGAAGTACCAAAGGAGCATGCACCGATCTTCTTTCGAGTAAGTAAACACCCAAAAGATGAGTCGTCTCTAACGTTGTTTGATCATAGGCCTGCTACGCTGCCACGATCTTTTACGCACCCATGGCCTTGAGTGTCAAGCTCGCCCTGGTCTCTATCATCGTCCGAGTCTTTGGGTCGGTTCATAAAAAGACAACCATCGGCATCTACATTTTCATCGGCATGCTTGTCGTGTATTATGTGGTCGGCCTCTTCATCAAGATCTTTGTCTGCTGGCCGATCAGCGCATACTGGAGAGGAGAAATGGATAAATGCCTTGACCAGAGCGCTATTGTCACTGCCGATTCTATCATCAGTGTCGTCAGCGACCTGGCCATTCTGCTATTGCCCACTCCGCTTACGTGGTCGCTGCAGCTATCGAGACGGAAGAGGCTCCGAATATCTGGTATTCTTTGTGCTGGAGGTGTCGCTACAGCCTTTAGCGTCTACCGACTGATAATGATCTTGGAAGAAGGGAAGGAGGCGAACCAGACTCTCGTTTTTACCAAAGTACTTTTATCAGGGTATGTATGCCCCCCTCTAGGTCTGGGATATGAGACTGACAGTTGGCATAAGCAATGCGGAAGCTGGTATCGGTCTGATATGTGCCTGTCTGCCAGCTATAAGCGCTCTACTAGTTCGACGTGGTAGAGGATATCCTTCTTACGGGAATCCTTCGTACGGTAATCCTTCTTACGGGAACCAAAGCCAATCAACTCATGGAGAGTTTAAGCGGGGAGAGATCATGATGACTCGGTCCTTTCATGTCGACGGTGGAAAGACTGACAACAGTGGCAAGGAACCACACAGCAACGCGTTCGACCTGGGTCATGACGAGGTAGGGTTGGTCGCTGGTGTTCAGGCCAACCCGAAAAGCAATTGGTCCAGTCGAAGGAGGTCTGAGTCTACTGGCTGAGCTATTGTGCAATAAATAGTCCTTTGGTACTTTCATGTTTTTAACGTAATATCTGATATGATAAGCGAGTGATGGGTGGAGGAACCGAAATAAGGATCCAGGGCTTTATTACGCTTCTGTCTTTCCTTCCTTTCACTCTCCCCCATTCTGGTGCAATACTGACACACGTGTGATGCGATTTCACTCGTTATAATCATTGGCTTAGCCTGATTGCTGAGTAATATGGTTGCGAAGTAGTTAGTATACAGGGTAGTCACTGGTTGCAGCTACTGTTGAAACAACTGTTTACTACTGGTGCATACTTATGTGCTTCACTCACTATGGATTTCAAGCATTGTACTTCTGGCCGGATGCCTGTGATCAATTGAACCTACAGACTCGTCGCCACCGAAGTATCAATTTGTTAACTCAAGTAGTCGGACATTCGTTTATCTTGAAAACCCTTCGTTGAGGCAGAATGACATTTTTGTTGAAATATTGAAGCTGCACACGATGCGGTATCTAACCATGCTGATCTGAGCCACTGGGTTCTAAGGTTTGGGTACTGAGCCTCTACTATCCCCCCTGATGATTTTACTGGGCCACTTTGATCCCCTTTACGGGTGTAATAAAGTTGAATATGATATTACATTTATCTTGAAACTCGGAGATAAAAAGACCTAGTTACGTCGACCCTACCCTACAGTATATGTGGACAATCATGGAGTAGGTAACCAACTATGGTGCTATTCTCCAAACGCTCGATTGTCTCGTGTAGATGGCCATTGACTAGACAGTGCGTAGATCAACAGTGTATTTTCCGTGGTAGCAGTTGCCCGCATCTTTTCTCTTCCGTCCTAGATTCTTTCTGCAACCGCTTTAGCACAACGAGCACATCGGAGCATTCCCTACCTCCTTGCTTTGAAGTTTGCGGCATCTTAGATCATTCTGGTTATAGCGGTATGAAACGGTGGGATGATGCAATTTGGTACGACGCACAACGCCAGTTGCTGCAAGACAATGCCGTAGCTCAGTGTTCAGGCGGATACGGTTCTCTCACTCAGGTACCATTGTTTTCTTAGTTAAACATCTCACTCTCTCTTTCATCACCGGCACTCTTCAGTGGCCACTCATTCCGCGTCACGCAGGCTCCTAGTATTTCCAACTAAGAGAACTACTTTCCTAGATGCACTGTGTTCTTTATTATCGTGACAGCAGACCCCTTTGATAGAGGAAACGCGTCTTCTATAATTAGTTCTCTGACTCAATAGCCATTTATGCTCAAGATCAATATTGTGTTCCGACTCTTAGTTTGTGACTGATCAGTAATCGGACAACCCATACAAGAAGCTCTACTATCCCGTTGAAACGCAGTGTTACATTGCTGACGGGCGCAGTGAGTTTATTATTATTAGAGTTATTTCATTGCTAGAGTCTAAAATAGCCGGCTAGTGTACTCCCGTTTGGTTTAGGTAACTTGAGTGGATAAACAAGGTATCTCTACTGTCGTATCGGGCTTGATAGAGCGCCCTGTCCCGGCCGGATTGTAGGCCTGGGCCTGGGCTTGGGCTTAGGCTAGCCCATAGGGCAGGTTTGGCCTTATTTAGAGGTTGTTACCACTTTGCTTTTTCTTTCCTTGTTCTTGTCTTAATTTACAGACGATGGCTGCCGCTTTCTAGCATGTGACCTTGTCTTATCTAGCGCTGCGTTGACCTGTCCGCACCCAGATAAACTATTTACATATGCGGATTGAGACAGACTGACAATATCAGTAGGTACCGAGACTACTAATTGGTGACCGAGCTACGGAGTATATCGTCTTTATTTGGAATGGCTAGTACGGAGTGAAAGGACGGATAGCACGGCTTGTGTCAATTCAGCGCTTTTCTCAGTCTCAGCACAACACTGGACCGGTTATAGGCTGCCCCCTCTCGTTACGTGTGGCATAACGTAACGTCGTAATGTCAGGGCAAGGTTATTAAACTCTAAATGACGGGCTGCGATCTCGGATCTAGAAGTCAAGTGCCACGTCGTAAGCTGCGCCATTGAGACTCGGCTTGCGACCGCCGAGCATTGAGTGTCTTGAAGGGCAAGATTCTGTTGTGTAAAGTAATTAACTTGACGAACTTTGTGAACCTTGATGAACCTTGATCTACGTTGCGTGGCAGGTAAAGACTGTGGAAACAAAGTGCAGGTCCCTGCGGAAAATGCGGCGATCGATATCCACACGGATGCTGTTGCTCCGGGGCCGTTACTCTTTTAGGGAGAGTGTGATACGAACAGACCAGATGGCGAGACTAGCTCTTGGTTCAACATGGTCAGTTTGAGTTGTGCTGAGGATGATAGCTGATGATGATGCAAAAGACTCGTCCATGTTGGCATCTTGTTTACCTGAACACTCTCCCCTCGAGCCGCTTCCTTTCCTAGCCTGCGGACGGGCTCCTCCTAATGCCCCCGTGTGCCCGCTGTCAAACGGCTTGACGGATGCGCTAGCTTTCTCCTGTAACAGGGATGTCCTCGGTCCTGGAATCAGCCCCGACTGAGACTGACGTTGCATGATTGGCCCATGCCTGCCTGCCCTTTGACCGAGTCAGTGATCCCATCAAGACCCCGGGCCCAACACCAGGCTCCCTTAGCCGAGCTCTCTCTCGTCTCTCCACTGGAGGCCAAGATCAGCCTCTGTGCCCCTTCCCCCCGCGGCACATAACGTTGGTTATCCGCCTCCAGGGGAGCCAGCTAGCTTCTCTCTCGCAATACCAATCTCGCCCTGAAGCTATTCGTACCGTGCCCGCACCATGACCATCCTCGAGGCATGGCATTGTCTCCCGACGTTATCTTCGACATCGTGTCGGCCTGCGTCTGCGCGGTGCTGATCCTCGCCCGCTGCCTCTACCGCCTCCTCTTCCGATGTAAGCTGCACGCGACCTGCCACCGAACATGGCGCATCGACGACTTCTACATGACCGTGGCTATCCTGCCGCTCATCGGACGAACGGTGGTCATCGCGCTCTCCTTTGAGCTCAACCCGGACCATATCTACGATCCCGCGACCGAAGCCGAAGCCACCGCGCGAGGTGTCTCTGCCGATAGCATAAACGATGAACGAATGCTCGCCCATAAGCTCTTGGTACCCGGCCGGATATGCTACGCGTTATTGTGCGTAGCCCGCGGATAGTGTTGCAGCGACGTATGCTAACCGCAGATAGTCTCTGGTGTCTCAAGCTTGGCCTTCTTGCCTTTTACTCGCGTTTCGTTGGCGTCTTTGCCTGGGGCAGGATTGTCACCAGGGCTCTTTGGGCGTTTATCGCCATCACCTTTTTGGCTGTGCTGGTGACTACCTTGACAGAATGTCGCCCACTATCCTTGTACGTCGAGTCCTCGAGTGCGCTCTTGTTGGAGTATGGGACTAACTGGGACTGCAGAATGTGGACCTTGAACTTTGACGATACCGGTATGACGACCTCTCTAGCTTCATCCTCCAAGAACCACATACTGACTTGGCTACGGTAGCCGATACATGCCATCGCGCCCTGGGAAACCTGATCCTCATGGCAGTGTGCAATATAATCACCAACGTGGCATTGATCATCCTCCCGTTCCCGATCCTACAATATCTTCGACTTGACCGGAAAGCAAAGATTCAGCTTGTGGTTCTCTTCAGCTTCGGCGGTATCGTCGTCGTCGCCGTCACCGTCCTCCGACTCCCTCTTATCCTCAACTCATCCGTTTCCCAAAAGTCCCGCTCAATGGTACGTTCACTGGTATATTCTCCTACTCCGCTGCGTTCTGACATTTTCTTGAACAGTGGGCTTCGGTCGAGATCCTATGCGCCTGTGTGGTAGCAAACACGCCATTCTTCTACGCCCTTCTTAAAGACCTCCAACGACGACACGACGACCGAAATATAGCGACTGCGACCGTCCAACGAGGCGATTTCTACCTACAAAGCTTACCGTCATCTTCGGGTCCGCCCAACCCGTCAGAATCCTCCAAGGCTTTTATATGGAATTGGGAGCGGGTATAGGGAGATACGGCTGTCGAGGGAGCTGTATAGTTGACCCATGAATTTATACGCGTTAATGACACCAAATGAATGCCTTGATTGCTTTTATTTGCCTTTATTTGAACCCTTCACTGCTCCAAGTTTCTCACGAGCCTGATGACTTCCGCCCGCCCCCGTGTGCTCTATACTGATGATCATCGGAAGGCCCACCATGCGCTCGCTCCAAGGAGGGCAAATATCACCAACCACCGCGCAAGTGCTCTGGTGAGCTGCTTCTTTGAGAAGGACTCTATAGCCTTGCCATCGTTGATCCGCGGAAAAGGAATACCCTCTGGAACCGGCAGATCCAGGGCGCGACACAACGAATCCCACCCATCCTTGACATCCACAAACACCAGACGGTCCTTGGGCACGATCTCGACTACGGCTGGCTTGAGTAGGATATAGTTAAACCCATCTGACAACCAAACGCAGGGAAATTAACTTTGATTATTCCCATCTGCCGGAGCCGTAAAGAGCCGCTTGAACACCTAGGAAACAGAACAGAAATGGCTCAGATGACAAGCCCGTCCTTGCAGAGCGTAGTCTCTCGCGTGGCATTGGCAACTGATGGAGATAGAGATCCCGATACCTCGAATAGGAGGTTTCCCCACTAGAGTCTCAGACAGGATGATACTCTATTTCCTTGGGAGTTGTAGACTGACAAACTATCAACTTGAAGTTCTGCCGGGCTATTCTTGTTTACTCAGAACAGCTTGTTACAAGGAGAGTCTGCTGACAATAAGCCTCATCATGCTTTGAAAGTTTCATCCGTGGCTACTATCTTCCTTCGCCTCGGCCATGCCCCCTTACAGCTAATTCAATACCGTCTCGACTTTTTGACAAGAAAGATGCTCGACGACATGTCTGACTATACCGCTTACGGACTTGGTACCCAAAGCTCAGCTCTTCAAAGGCAAGTATCCATGGCATGTGCAGTAGTACTCTCACTTGGGTATTCAAACCACCGCTGTCAACATGCTGGTACGTAACTCTGGGTGGGAGATGCTGTTGCCAAGACTACATTGAACATGGTAGTGACCCAAGTGCGGCTTGCTCGGGTTGTTTACTGTCGTGGCCGTGATGAGAACTAAATGCAACTCGCAACAGCGCTAATTCAAACCCATCAAGTGTCAAACACACTGGTATCTCGATAATTCCACTCCGACGCCGTAACCAATACTCCTTGCACTCTATCGTACAGCCACTTCGTTCGCGTTTTCGTCCTGTGTCTGGAAATAAGCCGCCGTCAACGTAGACATGCCCCCCAAAGCAGGCGGAATCCCCAGATACGACGGGATGTCCTCGTAGAGCTCCGGAAACTGAGTGAAGAAGTCGGGCGACATTGTCCACGAGTTGATGTTGCGTAGCCTCTCCTCAAAGAGCGGCGACAGCTGGTACTTCCCAGTGCGCGCATTCTGCATATACGTGTCCCGGAAGTCATATGGCCAGAGTATCTTGAGATTCGACTGGAAGAGGTCCCAGAACAGGTTTGTGCAGTATTGATGCTGGGAGAAGACGAAGCGCTCTCGAATGCCCGGCCTAGAGTGGAGGGTTAGATATACGGGCAGTGAGTGCATGTCTTTGACGAGGACCTACCAGACGAAAAAGTCAATGGCGTAAGAATGGGCGAGGGCCTGTGATGGTCTTGAGAATGGTTAGCTACAGCGCTGCCGTAACATTACGGGTGAACAAACCTCATCCACAGCCATCGTGGTAAGGCACTGCGTCTCTCCAAGGAAGACTCTCCATGGTAGGTCAGCAACAGGTGCATAATCGTCAAAATAGCAAGACGTTCCGTATTTGGGCAGTTCCGGAAGCAGGTCTCGTCAATGTGGCGGAGCTTCCGCCAGGACGAGCTCATCTTGCCTGCTCTATCGACACTATCCCATCCCTCCAAGACGGCACGGACAGGAGTATCTTCGCTGGTGAGGTCCTCGACGATGATTTCCTCCGAGGAGAGCTTTGTCAATCTCTTGAGAGTTTCATTTGCCGCCCGCCAGATATTCCTTGGTTTGCGAGGGTGGCGGTCCGACGAGCACGAGTTGGGATTGGAGCAGGGGCAGGTCATGGCAGGAGTCGGTATAATAACATCCTCCTCGCTCATCTGGACATTGGGCAAAAGCTCCGGCAGAGGTATCAGTTCTCCCCCCGCGTGGCCCATTATTGTGTTATCCATGGCCATGGCTGGAGGGAACTGGTCACTGCAGCTGACGGCATAGTCCCACGTCTCGTTGCCCAGGCAGTTGGTAACTTGGGGCTGTGCTGGTGCGAGATCCCATGGAGCGAGGGCACTCGTCTCCGAGCTGGACCCGGGAGTCTCTTGGCTAATCTCGGGCCCC
This sequence comes from Fusarium zealandicum, assembly GCA_013266195.1. Classification (NCBI taxonomy): domain Eukaryota; kingdom Fungi; phylum Ascomycota; class Sordariomycetes; order Hypocreales; family Nectriaceae; genus Fusarium; species Fusarium zealandicum. The sequence goes on from JABEYC010000252.1 coordinate 20,297, forward strand.
ATCAGGCCCAGGGATATTGTCGCCTGCGTAGAAGCGCCCACGGGAGTGCGTGATGAGCCGGCAGGGGCTGGGGCGTCGAGATGGCGTTGTATGGTGGTGCCAAGAGAAGTGAGAACTTGCAGCATATCGTCTCGCTCTTTGGTGACCTTTGACAGCTGATCCATCAACGACGCTATCTGGGCGTTAGTGTCGGACTGTCGGAGGCTCTCAACCATGGCCTCGAGCTGGGCGATGCGGCTCTTTGTGCGTTCTCGCGACAGTCGCTGGGCCTTGCGGTCGAGCTCGCGCTTCTTGACGCGGCGAGGATCCTCGGCGTGATTATGCATCGTGATGATCCGCGAGTGGACACGATCGAGAGCAGTGCTTCGTGTTATCGCCAAGTGGGCAAAGGACCGAGGGATCTCGGCAGTTTGGAGGGAAACCCCCAGAAGCAAACTGAACAGGGAAGATGCAAATGCGGGGGGGAGAAGACGTAGGGGAACGGACTCAGGGAAACAGGGCCTTTGCTAGGCGCGTTGGCGCGCTCAAGTTGGACGCTAGAAAGGAAAAGGGGGACTGAGACTGGCAGGGATAACCCGAGGTTCATGATGCGATGGGTCTCGGTGCTAGTAGGCGGAGGGATCCGATTTGTTCGGCACTCGAGGCTTTGTAATGGAGTGTTCTTTTGCGGCCGCTTGGAGTCCAGTAGGCACATGCTTATGCAGGAGGCTCAGCTCAAGTGGCGATAGAATGTCTGACATTCTAATGCTGCAGTACATTGCCTCACTTGCGCCAGGCAAGGAGTACCTGCAGTGCCGAGACATGCTTTGTTCCTTGCTCAATTGCTATGCATTAATAGGAAATTGTGCATCGTCCAGCAAACCTCTTCGATCTAACCCTTGTCAATATTCTCGCAACTTGATTCGTCTAAAACACCAAGGGCGGAGGCTCAGCTGCACAGGCCCACAGCTAGGCCAAGGTGATTTCGATCAAGCCAGTGCTACTAGGCGAGAGACAACACAGACAAAGCCTAGCGAGCCGTTGAACATCAATCTAGCACTCGGGTATTGTTAGTTTTCTTGGCCTTGGCTAACCGTTACCGTTGGGCTCGGCTGCATTTTCATGTGCAGCTTTGAGGGTTGCACGCACTGGCGATGACACTCTACACCTACTACGTACTAGATTGGGAGACATGCGTGTGTCAGAAGCCTATGTACTGTCGTCGGCCGTGGGGTAAACAGAGCAGAAGGCAGCCATGATCTGATGCGAACAATATTTTCCGAGGGCGTGTTCCAAGCATGTAGATCTTGACCGGGATCCAGATATTGTCATGAAGATCACGGGTAATGCACCTGGCAAAAGCCTGGAGATCGGTATATTCCCCGTGCGCGAGCCAGGGATCAATCTCCCGTACCCCTTCAAGTATTTGACCCGGGCGGCAACGGGGACCTGCCTGAACGGGGTCTAGAATGTCGAAAGAATCCTCCTGAAAGTGCATTGAGGAGGAACTGTAGTGTGGATCATGTGTATATTCCAAGCAAGGCTGTAGTAACAGCAGGCTCCTTGTTGTTGGTTCCTTTCACGAACTGTCTTGATGATATGTCAACATATTCCCCAGTGATCTGCCTTCTGATTTCCGCCTTGCTGGCCTGGTAATGAATGGTACTTAGCAGCTCCCTAGATATCCTGTCCAACCGGGTTCAATCCGCATCCGTCTGCCATCAGCGAGGCGAGCACATCTCCCGTCCTTCAAGTAGCTTCCGCTCGTGGCGTAAACACAACATCAAGGTTTGGACAAGCCATCGTGAATCCATCCTTCAATCCATCCAAGAACCGACGAGCAGTGTCTTCGCCTGCCAACTTAACGTCGTATTGCCGCAGGATCTCAGCTGACACATAACGCAGCTCCATGAGCCCCAGCTGCCTGCCAACACACCCGAACCGGCCTTTTGAACAATATCAGCACACGATGCCAGAAACAAAGAAACAAAACACCACAACTTACCGATAGAGAAGGGCGCAAAGACGGAATCGTCCTTTGTTAATTCCCGCTGCGTGGTCCACCTTTCAGGGATAAACTCATTCGGGCGCTCAAACACGCGCTTGTCTGGATAATCGTTCAGCTACAATGTCACAGAGAGAAAAGAGATGCAACCTACCTCTGTGCAATGCATGCGTGGGAATCTGCACAACCGTATTTCCAGGGATAAAGGTATCGCCAACCTGGAGGCCTTGGGGAGGTGTCATCCTCTCCACTCCGGATGGAACAGGAGGATGCAGTCGCAGTGCCTCGTCGATGCAAGCCTGCAGATACTTCAACTTTGCTAGACTAGCATGGCCTGGTTCAGCTTCCACGGTAAAGTACTCGTCAAGCTCCTGTTGGAGGCGCCTGGTTGCTTCTGGGTTGACCGATAGTTCGAAGAAGAGACAGGTGAGCGCCGCCGCGGTTGTATCACTTGGCACCATTAGCTTGAGAACAATGAAAAGAGCTGGGCGGAGCAAGCTTACCTTCCGCCGACGACGATAAGATGCGCGTCTCCGTGGAGGTTGACAGTGTCTTGCTCCGTTGGACGATCAAGTGCATCGTAATCGGCCAAGATCCAAGAGAACACATCGGGCAGCTCTGGCTTTTGCTACAGATTTATTAGCATTGCATGATGCACGTACAATTCCCTCACATACCTTTCGTCGCTCGGCAACCTGGGCCGAGAGCCACTTCTGGAACTTGATATGCTCACCGTTGAGACCAGGCGTTTCCTTGAACAGCGGGAACAGCCAGACAAGGTGGCTAAAGGCGCCGACGAATAGCATGTTGAGATGTACCGACTCCATGTAGTAATGCTTCACCCCGTCCCTCAACATGTTAAAGCTCTTGTTGAAGGCCAGATCCCCCATGATGTCGAAGCTGTAGAAGTTGAACCATTGGGATGCATTGAACGGGGCACCGTTACTGTCTTGAACTCGGCTGAGGAGTTGTTTCGTGTGCAGCGCGACTCGTGGCTCGTAGTCCCGGAGAGCTTCACAGGAGCAGGATTAGCTTTACTTGAACGTCAAGCGGCGAGGAGCAGGCAATTGTACCTTTGGAACCGAAGCCCTTATCCCAGGTCTTCCTCCGAGCTGCGTGCTCTTTTATGTCCTTGATCATGTGCAAAGAGACGACGGGGTGCATGACATTATAGAAAGGCCCTTTTCCGCACGGAGAGGCATTGGAATGGATCGCATGGAAGGCCGCAGGGTCCAAAACAGACAACATGGAAGGGCCTATTGATTGTATCTTAGCTCGAGATCGTAATGAGCTTGCAGTGTAGCAGGTGAATTGACTGACCGACTCGAACGTAATCTCCATACTTGTCGTGCAAAGTCTTGATTTCCTCGTACTTTTGGAACTTCTTGACCGTAAGAGACGTGATGTAAAAGTTGGAGAACTTGGCAGCAGAGGGCCCAGGGAATCGTCCGAGACGGTGGAAGAAGCCGCGGTAGATGAGAATGCTGCTATAAGTGCCGGCCAGAGTCGCAAGCACAAGAGGAGCTGCAGCCTTGAAGGCCTGTCCGATAGTGAAAGACGCAAGCCGGAAAAAGGCGCCCGTGAGCAAGCCGTAGACCGCAAAGATGCCCAGGATGATCCTGGTGGTGTAAAGATTCCAATCGCCATGGCGAAAGAGGCCAAGATGGAGGGAAACGCCCAAGGCAAAGGCCGCAGAGATGCCCGCCGCAGCGGACGGCTGTTCTGTAGCAGAGAAAAGGGCCGACATGTTGAACCGGCCCGAGTTGAATTTGTCGGCTTGAACAACAGGAGTGTTTGCTTGTTTTAAGTAATTGACCAACAACAGCAGCCACAGGGGTCATCATGTTTGAGCTCACTGGCCATCGTCACATCGTGTTTGGCCATCGTCTCGGTGCTCTCTCCGGATTCGATCGAGTCAGAAAACAAGCATGTCATCTGCCGAATCATACACATTCGATGCCATCCTTGTCTTCCTAGCCTGGACGATCAAGCGCCGAGGTGAGCCACCCGACCATTAAGTCAGTGCGCAATGACACGTTCATGCGAGTCAGCAATTTGAAATCGAACCCGACGACGACTATGTAACGATACTGCAATACCCAGGATGATTAAGTATCCTGGGGCTATAGTTGAAAGGCCTGGTGTGCATTATGACTTTTAAATCGTGCCTTACGCTAATACAAGCGCCCTATTTCCTTCCGTTCGGCCCGCCGCCATGTGGTTGGTGATGAAGCAATATTAGTCTAAAGTCACGGTTTTTCCCTTGAAAGCAGAAAGTCAAATTACTGTCAGATTAATATAGTCTTATTGGGATATCTTGATCTCCTTCTAGGTTAGTAATAAGGAATAAATTAATAAATATATAAGAACAAGCAATAGTAGTCTAATGTGCACGTTCAGCTCTACGTAGAGGAGGTCATCGAACAATATCATAACTACCTACGGAAGAAAGGAAGCTCAAGAATTGTCAGAATTATAGATTCACAAAGCTATAGATTCCCTGCTATAAGCACTGACTCGATATAGCTGACACAATCTATCCTGTCCCACCCCTTTAGCGCAGATCGAGAACGACTCTGCCCTGAATCTTGCCTGCTTCCATCTCTTCGAATATCTATCTGTGTAAGCATCTAGGCTATTATCTTGTATAATTCACTTACATTCGAAAGACTCTCCATCTTCCTCAATTGGTGATGAGTCTGGATGCCACCGTCCTTGGCAATGGCAAGGCACTCTTGAGCGTCCTGTCGGTTGCCTGTCTTTGTCGCTGTGTTCCCATCAGGTTAACCGCAATTGCATAGTGCTCAAGAGAAGCCTACCTATGATCCTGAGCTCATTTAAAACCATGTAAGCAACACTGGGAACCATGCAGTCCTCGGTCTCGGGGATACCCAAGCAGGCAACGGTGCCTCGGAATCCCATCCATGACATGGCCTGAGAATAAGACTTGTCACTCGAAGAGCACATGAGAGCGATTCGTGCGCCCCCGTTTGTGTGCTCCTTGACCGAGTCAGCCAGTTTCCCGTCGTCATCAAACTTGGTAAAGTCCAGGAACGCATCAGCTCCAAGCTTGCGGCAGAGATCCTCCTTGCTCCCACTGTCTATGCCCACGACTCTCCCCCCCATCTTCTTGGCATACTGGATGGCCAGATGACCCAGACCACCACCGGCTCCTGAGATGACCACCCAGTCGCCTGGCCGGATCCCAGCGGTCTTGAGAGCTGTGTAGACGGTGATGCCTCCGCACATGAGTGGTGCGGTGCTCGCCAAGTCCAGACCATCAGGCAGCGGCGTGACATAGCGAGCTGTGGCGATGCAATACTGCTGGAAGGTGCCCGGCGTGAAGTATCCGGAAACTTTGGCGCTTTGACAGGAGGACTCGCCGCCTTGGATGCAGTGGCCTGTGGTTGGATTAACTTGGCTGGTCATTGAAGCTGACTCGATTCCACTCACTGCACGATAGGCAGGCATCAGCTGCGTATTTGATGCCTACATATTTCCCAAGCTCGGGAGAGCTGACATTGTCTCCGTGTGCAATGACTTGTCCTACTCCTATAAGTCTAGGGTTAAGTGGTTTTCTTTTGAGTAGTATGGAAGTCAAGTCTTACCTTCGTGCCCACCGATTTGCCCTGGAATACGTTAACTAGTAGACCTCAAGCCACTATACCAAGCGTCGACGTACCTTTGGGTGTGGCGGCCGGCAGATTGGGAAACAGATTCAAGCAGAACCCGATATCCGTGTGACATACGCCGGAGAACAAGCTGTTACTGTCAGGTTGTGGTGAGATAATAGCAGTAGAGCGCAACTCTTACAGACGGACCAAGATTTCTCCTGGCCCAGGTTGCGGTACGGGTAGTTCCACAATCTCAGTCTTGAGAGTCCCAGGCTCGGAATACAGAGCAGCGCGGTTGGTCGGAGGTAAAGAGACGGTGTCCTTTGTGAGAGTCATTTTCAAGATTCAAGTAGTAGTAGTAGTAGTAAAAGGTGTGTCTATTGAGAAGAGTGCGGTGCAGGCTCGTGAACTCAGTCCGACAAGATGATATATGGGTTCGATCTGCATGAGAATAACCCGTCGACTGCTGTCTATGAACTAATATCCTGCACTTGCCTGCTTCAGGAAACTGCTAAACCCAAGTCGTTACCACGCACCCACGCACCCCACGGTCCTTTACCCCAGGCTTGAGTCAGTAGCGCTCGAGTCAGGGAAGGGAAACATTGGTCACATGAGACCCTTGTCGTCCCCACATTATCGAAACCGCGATAAACGACGATCTATCCCGTGCCTCGCTGAAGATGCTCCAAGAGGAAAGGCTGGCTCCGGGCGAGGAGATTAAGTTTAGTAAGTCATCGCTTGGCCAAGTACCGAGGTCAAAGCAGATGCCGAGGTGGAGGACGGCTGGAGCTATATTATGTCTCCCCTCACCAACATCTGAGAAACCCAGTCACTATCGGCAAAAATGGCGAAAATCAACTTTGACCAGTTCTCCAGCATCATCGACGGGCAGAATGTCACCTCCTCAACCACCCGGCATGGGATCAACCCTGCGACCATGGAGCCCCTCGCCGCTGTTCCAGTGTGCACATCGGCCGATGTAGATGCAGCAGTTGCCGCCGCCAAACGAGCCGTTGTGACGTGGGGGAAGACGCCGGCTCATGAGCGACAGCAGGCACTCTTGAAGTTTGCCGAGGCGTTTGCTGAACATTCCAGCGAGTTTGCGAAAATGCTGGTCCTTGAGGTTGGAAAGCCGGTAAGAATACCCTCATTTACTATATTCTTTTCTTTTTTCGTATTGTATCAGTTCTGACTTGGTCGCAGATGAGCATGGCCGAGATTGAGATTGCTCAAACTGTGGGTATCTTGAAGGGGATCGCAAGCTTGCCGTTCCCAGAAGATGTCATCGAGGATAGCTCTACACGACGAGTAATAACGCGATACGTCCCAGTCGGTATGTTTGCCCTGTATTATCAACAGAACCGTTATTAATTGTACATATTTAGGAGTTTCTGTTGGCATAGTTCCTTGGAATTGTTCGTTCCCCCAAATCTTTCTGAATTCCATCATGGCATTCTTCAAAGAAACCCCCCTCCCTGCTTTATTGCTGAGTGCAAGGCTAATATCTCATAGTTCCCGTCGTACTGAGTTAGTAGTCAAAGGCTCACCGTAATATTCTTGATGGATGCTAACATTCATAGCCTCTTTCAAGTTGGGCCCTGCTATCGTGGCCGGAAGTCCCATCATATTGAAACCTTCGTATGCTCACTCTACCCTATCTCGAACCTCTGCTGACCTTGGGGATAAGCCCATTCACCCCGTACTGCGGACTGAAGATCGCAGAACTCGCCAACCAGTTCTTCCCGCCTGGTGTCGTCCAAGCACTGAGCGGCGATGACGGTCTGGGACCCTTGCTGACGAACCACCCTGGCGTTGACAAGGTCAGCTTCACTGGCTCAACCGCGACGGGGATGAAGGTCATGAAAGACTGCTCAAAGACCTTGAAGAGGGTTACTCTTGAGCTGTTAGTCAAGCCCACATGCTCTTATTTGAAGGCGTAAGTGCTAATCGAGAAACAGCGGAGGAAACGATGCCGCCATCGTGTGCGAAGACGTGGATATTCCCACCGTTGCCGCCAAGGTATTCATGATCTACAGGTTCCGTTTCGAACAGTATAGTTGACAGCCAACAGGTAACGGCACTTGCCTTGTACAACTCTGGACAAGTAAGTAAGCGCTATATGCCCAGGTTCCCCATTCTGACCTCAGTAGGTCTGCATCGCCATCAAAAGGGTCTATGTCCACGAATCAATCTACAAAGAGTTTCTCGCCGAGATGGCCAAGTTCGCTGAATCTATGGTTGTCGGCAATGGGCTCGAAGAGAAAACGACCATGGGACCCGTGCAGAATTCGATGCAGTACGAGCGAGTTCAGAACCTGATCGCTCAACTTGAAAAAGAACAGCTGAAGACGGCCACTGGAAGCCTCAAGTCCAGTACTTCTACAAAGGGGTTCTTTATTAACCCCATCATCATTGAGAATCCACCTGAAGATTCCAAGATCGTCGTGGAGGAGCCTTTTGGTATGTTTTTTTCAATACTGCACTATTTCCACTTCAACTTACACTATCCAGGCCCCGTCTTTCCCGTTATGCGGTGGTCCAACGAGGAGGATGTGCTAAAGCGAGTCAATGACACGGTTTACGGGCTCGGTGCATCGGTTTGGTCTCGGAACGAGGAGCAGGCGGATCGGCTTGCAAAGCAGATCGAGGCTGGAAATGTCTGGGTCAATACTCACATGGAGCTCAGACCAGACGCAGCGTTCGGTGGTCACAAGTTTAGTGGCATCGGATCGGAGCTGGGCATGACTGGTCTGAAGGCGTTTTGCAATACCCAGACCATCCACTGGAACAAAGAGTGAGGTTCTGGGGTGCTCATGCTATTCTAGATTTGACGGGTTTGGTTTAGTTGTCAGCTTAGGACAGAGATAGGGGCCCTAGAAATATATGTCCATGCTGTCTCATGTTCTGAGGTCTTTCCAGAGCCTTGTCCTTTTGTCGATATGGCTACGGGTGGTAAATGGTCAAGCCAAGAGGGTGAAACTCTTCAGGTATTAGACGTGGCTGTTTGAAAGCCCAGGCTATAGGCCATGTTGTGTAAAGCACTATGCACTGATTATATATGGCTTATGACACGCTACATCATTTGACCCAGAGCACTGATCGTGGGGAGTTATTATTCTTTTTGAAATCCAATGTGCTAAAACGCTAGTTTGAAATCCATCGCTTGTTTCTCTTCAGCCTAGGCACTTGTCACAAGATCTATTTCTTGGCGTGCGGCTCGAAATACGCGCCAAGTCTAGTAAAGGTCAGTTGGAAACTCCCATTCGTCAAATAGTCAACTAAACTTACCCGATGATGATATAGCAGGCATACATAAGAGCCCCTTTCAGCCCAATAGCATTAACTGTCGTACTCGCCCGGCTGAGGATGAGGACGTTGATCATCAGTCCCGTCCCCACAAGCGTTGTCGTCTCAAAGACGTTAAACGCCATCTCTAGATCCCGGTTCAACATCCAGGCAATCAGGACCGTCAGGGGAGCGACGCAGAGGGCGATTTGAATCGCGGATCCAACGGCAACAGAAATGGCGAGATCTAGCTTGTTTTTGGTCGCCACCGTTACAACAGTCACGTATTCCGCAATGTTTCCAACCACGGGCAATATTATGAGGCCGATCATTGCCTCTGACAAGCCGCCCTCGTGTGTCACGTCGTCGATGGTCTTGACGAGAAACTCGGCGTTCAGGGACATGATTGCCGAGGTGAGAACCAGTATCGTCACGGAAGCCAGTGTTCCACTCCGGGAGCTGGGATAGTGCGACTGCTGGGGTGAAATGTCGAAGGAACGTTCGTGGGAGATGTGTCTCGATAGCCCTGGACCGCTTGACGAAGAGTCCATGCCGTGATATGCCTGGCTGGCGCTCAGTGAACGTGAGCGTGAGTGCGCTCGAGCGCGGAAATCCTGCTGATAAGATGTGGTCCGAGAGTCGAACAATACATCATGGTTATGGCCATCGTCATCACCATCGAGGCTCGCCCTGCCAGAGTGCTTGTCAGCGTCTTGGTCGGCGAATCGAATAATGCGAGGACCGTGGGCGCTCTGTGATGATGAATTCTGTCCGCGGTGTCTTTGAGGATCCGTAGAGTGATGAGAACTGCTAGGGCGTAGCGTCTGCAGCGGAATCGGCCCTGCTGCTGCTGCTGGCTTCGATCTCATCTCATATGCGAAATACAGCACGTAGATGACGAGCACTACGAGTGATGAAGCGCGGCTCATGCTGAGAGCAGCCTTGTCTGAGCCTCCTTGCTTATGAAAGGTGTAGTCAAACGCAGTCTGATAAAAGTCAGTCAACCACTAACAAGCCGAGATGAGGGCAACCTACGGGTATCAAAATGACGAACACGGAGATAAAGAGCAGACACGCCAGGAGCTCTGATTCTTCCATACTGCATTGGGCATCATGGTTGGCCATGCTACTGGCCAACAAGGCAGAGCCGAGGATGAGGAGCAGATTTACCAAGACACTGCCCAGAATAGATGCTTGGACGATGCGGATATGGTTGTTCACCAGTGCAACCCTGCTCAAGGTCAGTTCTGAGCGATGAAAATCAGTGCTTCATCTCAACTTACACTCTGTCCAAGTTAGCCCGGTGATTTCTCACGCGTGTAATCAAGGCCTACTCACAAGATAATCAACTCGACGAGGTTGCCGAGGGTGATGTTCAGAAGCGCACCGATGGTGTCTCCAGCCTCGACGGCTATTCGTTCCGTGGCATCTGTCAGCATCGCAGACAGGGGCACGATTGCGATGGCGTTGGTGATAAAGGTTAATAAAGGGCTCGCCTCGAGCATGTGCGTAGCCAGACCGATGGGCACAAAAACGAGCAGCCAATTCAGGCGGGAAGAGACAAAGGTCGCTCGGATCTGGCCCCAGAACGTGGGACCGACATCGCCGCCGGCATTAAATGCGAATCCAGGCTCAGGCGGTGGTGTTTCGATATCGGGCGCACCCTGCGCTCCCAGCTGCTGGTAGCGGAACCCGTCACCAAATCGCGATGAAGCGCGGAGTGCTCTCTTTACAGTGTCTTGCCGATAGCATGTCTCAGTACGTGTGCGCTGGCTGATCAAGACTGACGCTGCCGGACTCACCTCGCAACAGGCCTGTGACCTGATGGCTGCTGCTCGCCTCCTGGGCCCCTAGCGGACGGAGCCTGCTGGCCGAGTCGTCCTCATCTTCGCTCGCACTTGACGCTGAGCAGTCGTTGTACCTGGGGGCCTCGGAGACCAGAGAACTCATTGATGGGGGTGAGACAGCGTTGTCTGCGCCAAAGTGTTGGAGTTGAAGGGGGACCGTGAGCTCGGCGTATCGGTGAGAACAGGACAGGGACAATTTAAAGGGTCCTCTTGTCTGTGCCGCTAACCGTTTACCCCTTTAATTGCCCTCCATTGATTGGAAACATTGGGTCCAGTGGATGATGCGTGATTTAGCCTTGTTTCCAATCCCGTCAGAGGGGCCGCTTATAGAGCCACGCTTGGCTTGCTTGTTGCGTCTCCAATCCTTGATTCTAGGGCTCTTCTATGCATCTTTCTTCATTCCTAAGCGTCCTTCTTTGGTCCCTGACTGGCTTCCACGTTTTCCGTCTGTGGGTGACGCCAGCAAACACAAACTGACCCCTGTCCCATCCCTTGGAATGAGATTACCCCCACACTCTGGCTGTGGGACTCGTTAATTCCAGAAGCCGGCTGTTGGTTACAGGGCTACGGCGTAAGCAGAACCAACAAGGTAGAGAGAGAGGGCTTCGGAGGCGTCGACTCTAGTCTAGATGCGATTATACTCGGCGTTTAGTCTAGACTTCGCATCTTGCCACTTCAAGGGCCGCCCTTGGATGCCAGCGCAACATAAACAAGGCTTAATTGCCACCGCCTTGCCTTGGGGTTAGTGAAGTGCTCATCCTTGCAGCGTAATGAGGCTCTAAACAGCAGGCATCCCCCTGCGACCTGCGCCCGTTCCCACCAGACGGACACGCCTAGCACCTTCGGTTTCTTTGATCGGTCGGCAAACCAGAGGCGAGCTTGCTTCTCACGCTATAAAGCTGAGTTGCCAAAGCTCCACCCAAGTTGAAAACCAGTATAAATACTGGTATTCATCATAGGACGACACATTCAAGCTCTTCCACATCTCAATGCAGTTCTCCAGGCTGGTAAGAAATGATGATACGGAGGTTGCACTTGATCGATAAAATCGGTCTTGGGGAAAAGGGACCGGATAACACTGTACGATAGCAGTCCGGACACAAAAGGTCTCGTTTCGAAACTGCAAAATGTCAGACGCCGGGAGGGTTAACGTACACGAAGGGTTTGTAGGCTGAAGGAATCCCTCGCGACAGGAGTGTCATGGCAGATCCCCAGGCTAGCATCCTTAAATATGTGTGGCAGGGGATAGTCAAGTCATATGTTGGCTTCACTATAGCATTCTTGCAACCTGATATCTCCTCTTCTATCTAGGTCGACCAGTCTCCTTGGTCTAAAGAGGCAGCCAGTTGAAACTTGGTCGTCTATAGCGCAATTGCATGACCAGAGCCATTGTCTCAAATGGTTTATGGTCCGGGGGGTCTCAAATCCCAGATCAAAGGCGGCATCAGCAATCTCTAAACAATTATAACCATGGTGGGCTTTTAGCAAGGAACTCAAGCTCCGATTATTGCAGATGGCAAGTGAGTTTTTGAAAGCGAGGCATTGGTCTTGTGCGTCCTCGTGGACTCGGGGAGTGGGATCGCAGG